>BGPR01000530.1:455867-530849 GCA_013235015.1 Araneus ventricosus
CTAATGAAAACACAATTTCAAATTACTGTTCTGTAGAACACGATAACACAAAAAAATTAAAGCTAGAGAATGAAATTTGCTAAGCACATTTTATTATCATTAATGTGGTCCTATTTTGGAACAAATCAGCAGAAGGGTGCTGTCTGTCCGTTACATTTCATACCGCCATATTGTGTATCGGCGCACGACGCTTTAAAAAAATCGGGATATTACTAATGTTTTCAAACATGAATTGTAATCAATGTTTTTTATAAATAAAATTCAAACCCAATCTCTTTATTTCCAGCAAATCTTTTTCTTACATGTTTTCAATTGTTATTGATTGTCATAGTATAAATTGTTTTCTTGGGAATTTAACTCCAAAGCAGAATTTTCACTTTAGTATCTATTGTTCCCATTTTATCGTATCCTGCTCAAAGCAATATTTTTAAACGTGGCAAAGATATTTGATTTCAGGTTTGTTCTTTTTACTATCATCATGAAGTATACAAAGAGAAAGTATTGTAATCGTCAAAAAATTCGAACTCGAGATTTTGACGAATTCCACCTAGAAAGATACGAGAAATTTACGGCAGACCACTCCCTGGTTTTATTTCATCAATTTCATTTTGAAATCTGTAAACAAAGTCCTTTAAGATATAGATAGTATATTCGGAACATCCATACGCTGAAAGATGTTTTAATTCTTTTATCGTATGTTTTAATCCAGTTAACATGCTGTCTGTAAAATGCGCAGCGCCATTTTAATGTTGAAATCAAATCGTATTTGATGAGGAATAAGAGAGTGAAGTAGCCGAAAGTCTGAATGATGTTATGATGACTCGACTCTTCACTCCATTTTGGACGTTCATGTAGACAATGAACAAAAGTGCAAGTCCATCAAATGAACATTGTAACATCATAATTTCAAATGACTTTGTTGGGAATCATGAATATCAAATTCGTAAGAGATTCAATTGAAATTATAAACCCGGCGAAAAAGCTGGTCGAAAGGATTGTAGTTATCAAAATAAATTTTTGTATCACGTTTTACTTTCTCGTATACGAAATATACAAAAAGAAAGTATTTTATTCGTTAAAAAAATTCGAACTCAGAGATCCTGATGACTCCAATTTTACCCCAGAGTCGAAAATACAATTTTGGAATTTCGCTGTCTGTCGTGACACAATAGCTCAAAAAATCTCAGAGCTAAAGGAAATTTGGTATGATGATCTTTACACCCATTTGTAGAAGTTCTATCAAATTTTGGACAAAATCCGTCTACGGAAGTCTGTCTGTCCATGTTCATGTGATAACTCAAAAACTTAAATAACTAGATGGATAAAATTTGCTCACAGTTTTATCATCAGGAATGTATGTCACCATATCCTCAAAGGGTTGACTTTCTGTCTACTGTATAATTGCATACTTGTGAACACGATAACTCCTAAACTACGACTTAGATAAATAAAAAATTGGATAGTCTTCTACAAACTGAATTGTGCCGTACCAATTTCGATTTCAATCGTTGAAAAAAAATGTTTTCAAATTACATATTTGTTTCAGATTTATATTAAGCGATTGTATATTGGCGAGCACTTGGCATATCTGATGTCGCATGGCGTATTTTGTTAGTTGATACTGTTGTCTTTTCGTCTGCCGGCTGAAGAGAATTGTGGTGAACCTCAAATAAGTCACTGATGAGAGTCGCAGAAATATGGCAACTCCAAGGTGAAATTCACAGATGGAACGCCTGGTGTAGAGAAAGGTAACTAAAATTCGGTTCTCAAAACGTTCCATAAAATCTTCTTACTTGTGGCGTTACCAAGTTCCGCAATTTTTATGCTCGGGAGGGCGGGCGAATGACACCTTCGTTTATGAGTATACGAGAAAGTTTAAGGGAGCTCATCCCGCTGGTTTAACTTTTTAACAAGTGAAAACGGTTTGCATTTCAGTGTAAAATTATTCTAAAAATATTTAAAAAATTATTAAAATTAGAGAAAAATATACGGCAACCTAATTGATATCATTAAAAGATAAATTTTGAACTTTCTAGGTGTAAAACATTTTGTGCTGTACTACATTTGGAAGAAAAACTGACATATTTTAAATTTTAATTAATTAAAATTTAAAAAAATAAAAAAAACGGCTCTGAGGTGCACATTCCCACTCCAAAGAATGTTCGATGCCAATTTCGTAGCTCTAGATCCAATGGTCTGTTCCTGTAGATTGCCAAACACACATTCTCCTTCTTCACATACATCTGTAAAAAAATCCCTGCAAATTTACGCTTTTAAACCGGCAGCTGGGCTATTATAGTAAACCGTAAAGTTATTTAAGTAAATCCAGAAAACGGGTTTTACCGTTAGGACAAGTTTTTTCCGTAAAAGTTACGAAGTAAACTGTAGTCCGCCATTTTTTTTACCGTATGAGATCAAGTTTTCTCTGGGCATTAAAATTAAACTATCGAGGTAAGACGTCATCAACCCAGTTGAGTTGTTTTCTCCTTCTGTTCGAGCTGAGTTGAAACGCTGATGTGTATTATCGATTAGAAGATAATTAATCAAGGCTTTATTATTAATTCTTGAAGTTAATCTAATTTTTAATTGAACTCTACTTGGATCATTTCGATGCAAGATGGTGACACAAAATCCTCGAACCTCCCAAACCGGGGATCGAAACCGCGTCTATAAAACAAAAGACAGTCACTCTAACCACTAGACTACCGGAGACTCAGAAAAGGCAAAATAACTACGGAGTTTTAAAATATAGTTTTAGTGGTGCCACCTAGTGGTGTAAAAAATCAACTATTGCCAGAACACGTGTTTTAAGGTTAGCTTTCTGCGAGTGACAACATACGTACATGTGCAACAACAGCGGAGATGGAACCCTATTAAAACATGAAATGAATGCACAAAATTACATTTAAGAAAAGGGAAAGTTACTACGAAAAAAGCAATACCATGATTGAAAATAGATTTGAACTGACGGTTTTAAAAACCAAGGGCTGAGCGGAAAACGGGGAAAACTGTCTACAACAGCAGCTTTAAACCGTCAAATATGGCGAAAACGTCCGGGGAAAAAAAACGGGATATTTTTTTTACAGTGTAGTAGACTATTGCTGGCGCGATATGTTCGCCCAGAAGATATATTCAGAAGAGATTTCATATCTCAGGAAATAAATTGGCGATGTTTTGACTTCTGTTATGAGTTTGGGAGACTGAAAATGGATAGGGTGAGGGGCAGGAGACCACAGATGGCACTCTAGGGCCGCAAACTTTAAATGAAATAAAAACAGTTTGAAATTGGTCCAGTGGTTGTTCGGGGGGACTGTCATGGTTTAATTCCCTTACAGAAAAAATGTACAGAGGAGTATTTTTTCAATTCTAGAAAGTGAACGATGGCGGGCAGGCGACTATCATTTAGTTTGAAAGGCGTTTTCCATATATAAAAATAAAAAATTATCGAAATCATCCAGTGGCTTTATTTACCGACCATCTGGCTAAATTATTTCAAACATAGTGAGACGACTCTCATAGATATCTCTACCAATCTATATAAGAAATAATGGCAAACCAGATGGTCATTAACCAGCTCTAATCACTGAACCGATTTCTGACCATTTTTATTTCATATGGAAGCTGACGCCTAGATATGTCATCAAGGGTCGCTTGCCTCTCCCCTTCCATTTTCGAAAGAAATCGAAAAATATTCTCCATTGTACATTCTCATGGGGAAAAACATTGACAGAGTCTCCCCAGCCCCAACCACTGGACCACTTCTGACAATTTTACTTACATGAAAGCGTATGATGTCTAGATATGTTCAATGGTCGCCTGACACCCAGCACTTATTCGAGTATATCCCAAATAAAACTTTGGCAGAAAAGTCCTAATCAGCCAATTTATTTCGCCAAGAAAGCATAGCTACAGGCTAATAAATTACGGTCGAACAGCTGATCGCCGAAGACAGCAAGATAAGTTATCAAGGTTACCACTCCCACCTACCCCCCTCCTTTAGAGAGAAATCGAAAAAAAAAACTTCTCTCGTTATACATTCTCTATAACCATCCCCACCACTGAACCCGATTTCAAACTGCTTATTTCAGCATGTTATGACGCCTGACATGTCAACAACATGTCCCATGTCCACCACTGCCCTATTTCTGGAGAACAAAATAAAACTTTTATGGTTTCCTGAGCCTCAACAATTGGACCGATTTTTCGTCAATTTATTTGGTCACCTTATCATAATTCAATAATAAGACTGCCCTGTTTTTTTATAACCTTAAAATTGTATTTTTCATTTGTATGCAGTTCCATAAACATAACCTGCCCATACATTAAAATACCTATTGTAGGTGAAGGAAACCGTTTGTCTTACTAGAATATCATTCTTTATTTATGAATATGGAAGGCTTTCTTAAGTAAATTAATTGTAAAAAGTTACAACTTGATGGGTTTATTCAAAGATTTTATAATTTCTAAAGGAAGCGTTGTCTACAAAGAATATGAAATCTATTGGTTTTATAGTCTGTTCCATTAATCTTCATGCAGCATTTAAAAGGTGGAAAAGTAGTGGCTGAGAGCCGTGAAGCAAAGTGGATAACAGGGCAGTGCTGAAGTGGGTGCTGGTTACAGAATCCTGCCCGGAGGGCGGGGAGACATCGATTAAATAACCTTATTTTTTTTCCATCGTTAAAGCTATGGTTAACAAAATTTGTTTCCTTTGATACATTTAGCTCCAAAGCAGATTTTCAGTTACCCGCAGTTTGAGTTATTATACACTTTGGTATGTTTTCAAGCTCATTGAATGACTTCATTTCGATGATGAGTTATTTATTTCACACAACTTCAAATTGATAATTCATGTTGAGATAACAGACATTTCATTTTTTTGACGTAAACTTACGTCCTCCAGGTCTAATGGGGTGTCGGAAGGGAAAAATTATACCTTTTTTCATGGTAAAGTTAAACGCTATAGTCCCAAACCAAAATACATAGAGTTGGTTTTAGTATCATTTAATAGAGAAAGTGATTGGAAGATTGCAAAAAGAATTTTAGAATTTTGAATTTTGTTTAGTCACGTCGAGTTGCAAAGTTAGTGAAACATCACGAAGAGATTTTGATGACGTCACAGTGACCAGCGCGCACGCAGTGACCAACCTAGCTTCCCGCGCTTTCTCATACCGAACAGGTGAATGCGAGACCAGTGTACAAGGCAGCCGAGATTTGATGTTTGGTGCAACGCTGTGGCAGAGTTTGGACTACTTCAGGTTGGTACAAGTTACAAGACAAAGTGATACGATATTTCTGACAATTCTTACGAAGATTGTTACATTTGAAAACAAGAATTTTTTTTTGGGAAAAAAATAAAAACCCAACCAGAATCACGAATCAGTCGCATAAATTGAGAGTTACAAAGAGCTACTCCAGCCATATAATCTCAGAGTCACAAAGAGTTACTTTAGTCACAGTTGAGTAAGGTAAGTAAGCTTACACCCCTCAATCGCAGCGGCCATTTCGCAGAGACAGCCTCCCATCGAATTTTTTTTTTCGGTTTGTAATTACAGATAGTTAGTTTAATAAAATTATGATTGAATATTAATTCATAATTTTATTTTTAATAATCATAATTTTATTTTTAATAATCATAATTTTATTTTTAACAATCATAATTTTATTTTTAAATATTTATATCTTATCGTATAGTTTTATCATCAGAATCGCAGATTTGAATCAAATTTAGGCCTCAGTCTAAAGAAAGGAAGTTCAAGATGTTGTGCATACTTGGTTTTTTTTTCACTCTGCTACAAAGCACAACACGCGCCATATTGTATTAGTATATGAGATTCGAGGGCAGAATGTTCCAATTGTTCTTTTCTTAACTTTAAATCCTTATATTGTACAAAACTAGAACTAAAAAAAAAATGTTGATCTTATGTTTCCCCAATTGGGTCCTGCAACTCCTAAGGCCGGCCCTGATTATATTTGTTTTCCCTTCTAGAGTGCAAATCTAGAGTTGACTCAGTGTTTCTACTGTCTGTCCACCATGAGAACTCTACTTGCCAAGTTGTCTCGTTGATGATAGTCACTATAGAAACAGGTTATTGTAGGAAGAACCCATTTCGAATAGGTAGAAGTTCACGAATGATGTACTCTTTTTACTGCCGCCAATTGGCGTCATGAATAAAATAAAACCCCGACTTCCATCAGATTCCTCATATTCGAAATGGATCTTTCCTAACATAAGCAGTTGCTATCGCGACCACCGTCAATGAGACAACTTGGCGAACAGAGTTCTCATCGAGGACAAACAGTACAAATTTTGTCAAGTTAATTCCCAATTACTTAATGTTACGAAAATCGGCCAAGAACAACAGGATTCGGCTCATATTAGTTCGTATTAATGAAGTCTTTGTGCATAAAAAAACTGATAGTAAATCAATCGATAAAACAACAAAAATACTAATGTATAAATTTATTTACAATTCAATGAGTTTATGCATATCCTACAATAACTTGAACATCATGCCAATACACTCTTGCAATTATCATAAGCTATTTTGTTATTCATGCGCAATATAGTTTTCATTGATGTTCCAGGTCCACACTCAAAGACATTGGGGAATTTCATTCCTTGTCTTCTTTCAAAGATTATGTGCATTATCTGTTCCCACCGAACTGGTTTGCAAAGTTGTTCAGCTAATTTAAAACGTATTTGGTCGACGTTAGCATAAGAGATACCATCAATGTTTGAATGTGTAGGAATGAGGGGTATTTCAAATGGTATTGCCTTCAAAGCTTTTTGTAAAATTTGCTTTGCTGGCTTCATGACTTTAGTATGAAATGCACCACTTACAGGCAAATACTTCAGTTTCTTTATTCCATATTTAGCAGCATTTGATTCTAAAAATTTGAGAGCCTGAAAAGAATAAACAAATATTTTTTTTTAAAAAAAGTAAACATTTATTTAAATACTTTCTATTTGCAACTTGTAAACTTTTCTAGGTGTGCAAATTGTAAATGGTTCGTCAACACTTCTTAATTTATTCTATTGAAATAATTCCTAAATATAGGATACCGAGTCCTAAAAGTATAAAGACATAATGCAACATTCTTTTCACTGAATAGATTAAAATGCAGAAGCAGAAACATTTTCTACAATGGTTTCCATAGATGACAGTAACCTCAAAGAGAGTTTTCCCATAGATAATGATAACCTCGAAGAGAGTTATCCTCACCTTGCCATAGTGTTTGGGGCCAATTGAAGAACGATTGCCAATATAATTCAGATACTGAGGTTGGAGTCCTAACAGCCATTACCTGCTATGGCTCCTAACAAGAAGATACATATCGCCATCAGTGCAGGGTAACTCAACCTGCACCATTACTATGCCTACCAGGGAAGCAAAAACCAGCTCACTTATCTGACGACTTCTTATCCACATACTCGTGGTGCCCCCAAGTGATTTGCTGGCATTCTGTAACTTCTGGAGGCATTACTGTAAACCATCCTTTGTCACCTCTCATCATTTATTTGACAAATCATCTGCAATGCAGTTTTGACTTCAACTGATGATACAGAAAGACAACTCTTTTAATCAGTAGAAATTAGTAAATATACACAAGGGTTATGTCAGTTAAATAGATAGGATGGAAAAGCCCTTCAATATAATGACGCAGCAAGGATAAATGGTGCCAGAGTTATAATATATATTTTTCACCTTCCCACATTGTCTTTTTCGTCAATCTCTGGCTTTAGAAATCTGAAATAAATAAATCACCACCACCATTAATGCCTGGATCATCCATGTCCCTCTTGCCCAACCGTCGCTGAGTCACTGCTACAGCACAATTTCTGAAGCCCTGAGACTATGGATGAGTTTCCTGTTTTGTTTATCACGAGCTTTATAAGGTAACCCTCCAATTTGACTTCTGTTTAGGGAGCTAAGTTCAAATCAGTTCGTCTCTTCTACACAAAAGGTAGAATTCTGCATTCTTTTTATTGTCGATTCTTTTAGACTGTTAGTTTCTCTCTTTAACAGATTAGTTTAAAAAGTTAGTTAGAGCAATAACAAAGTCATTATAGTATCTATCCCATAAAACAAGGCTCATATTTTACATAAACAACCAAAGTTACAGAAATAAAAGCATAACATTTGGCAATTTCAAACTATCTTCAAGCCATAACCGTCGGAAAAAAAAGATGTTAAATGCTAATTAACATCTTCAAACAGAGTGATGACATTTTGAAGATTCCAACTGACAAAGCCATTGACACTGTAAGTCGAATTGCAATACAAAAGTTCTATATACCCAAAATTGAAAACTCATCTATTAGTGCAGAGATTCTCAACCTGAGGGGTGTGATAACACTGAATGGGGGGAGAGAGCATATAGAAAAGAAAATATTATTAAAAAAAATTGATTATTTTACTGAAAGAAAACTAAAACAAAATACATTCTGCCATAATAAAAAAATAAAATACGCATTTTCACTGACATAATACACATATAAATAGGATTGTATGAGTACTGTACAATGTATTTAATAATTAACTTATCAATAATAAAATAAAACAAGTTTAATAATTATTAGCGATTCCTTTCAACAAACCTCTCACGAAGTCACGAGAATGTCCGATATGGTGGACATAAGACAGAGCAATAGAGACTAACAAGGAGAGGACACGACTTGGGAAATTTAATTCGGGATGAAACTTGGCATATTAGTAGCATACCATTAGGGTGTTCACCCATTAATCTAAAAAAGTGCAATGATCAGCCAATTCGAAGGAAATGGCCCTCAAACTTTGGGCACAACCTATATACCAGTAACTCTTCACAAGCAATCAGTGCTCAGATAGCTTAGATGTCAGTGCACTCGACTACCATTCGCTAGGTCAGCAGTTTGGTCCTGGCTGCGTTTTTTTTAAAAACATTTTTCAAAATTATTCCAAATTAAATTAAAAATTTAAAAAATATTTTAAATTAAAACTTTAATTATTTTTATGAAGAAAATAACTTTAATTATATGATACTTGAATTACAGATAAAATAATAATAGAAATAATATATAAACAGTAAAATAATTATAAATACATCTTCAATGGTGATAAATATTAACTATAATAAAAATTATCATTCTAAATTGATTGAAAGTTTTAAATTATTGGGTTTTCATGTTCACAAATTCTTCATTCTTATTTTATCTTGGAAACAGTAGAGAGCAGATATGAATATATTGAATACGTATGCAGATGGTCCAATATTTTAATGACGGAATAAAAATAGCAGAGAGCAGTTGTTAATTTATTACATGCATAGGCAGATCATCCAAAATTTCAATAATTGAAAAGGGACCAATGGGTAAATGTCTTTACTCATTATCGTATGAAATTCGTAGAATGAATTTATAAAATTTATGAGTCATTAAAAAATATTTTTCATGTTGTGGGTAATTGTAATTATGATTTATTACCTTTAAACTTATATTTATCATTATTTTAGTACTCATAAAATAAATTTACCAATAATTGAATAAACAGAAATTTTATGTATAAAAAATTAAGATTTTAATTAAAAATATTTAAAAGTTTTTCATTTAATTTGTAATAATTTTGAAAAACTTTTAAAAAAACGGTCAATCTTTCTAATGAAAGAGAGATCATTTGTAATGTGAACGAAGTTTGTATTCCTACAGATCTAAAGGACCGTTGCTCTTGTGAACAATAGCCTTATATCAATTGTGCAAGGTGTCAAAATATTTTTTGTTTCCAGTGTTTTTATGATAATTATTATTTCGGTTTTTGTACATAATTTAATGTAGAAATATACAGTTACTAGTACAAAATGAAAGACAAAATGAAAATTAATTAATAAATACAGAATAAACTTCTAAAATTTATGAAGGATAATGCCTAAACAAAATTGTTTTATGATGTGAGTCATTAGAGATAAAATTTATCACCATTCAAGATGTATTTACAATTATTTTACTGTTTATATATTTTTACCATTATTTTATCTGTAATTCAAGTATCATATAAATAAAGTTATTTTTTGCATAAAAATAATTAAAGTTTTAATTTAAAATATTTTTTAAATTTTTAATTTAATTTGGAATAATTTTGAAAAAAAAAAAAAAAAACGCAGCCAGGACCGAACTGCGGACCTAATGAATGGTAATCGAGTGCACTGACATCTAAGCACTGATTGCTTGTGAAGAGTTACTGGTATATCCCTTTAAGACAGGACAAATTTTCATCCTTAAATTTAATTTTTTTTAGTTTATAGGTAGCCTTGGATCCTACTGGTACTGTGAAAAATAATTTTAAAAATCTAGCATGTCTCTCAAACGCAGGAGCGCACCCATACGGGTTAGGCTTTTCCTGTGTCAACGGGAACCCGTACAATTGCGCGGGTTAGGCTTTTTCTGTGTCAACGTGAACCTGAATGATCGTGCGAGTTAGGTATTATGTATATAAGCTTCACCTAATTTATTTTTTCAAAGTTTAGTTTTCATTGAATATTAATTACTCAAAGAAACAAATATTTAATCATCGTAATAAACAATTTATAATTTATAAGAAAAAAGATTTTTGTAAATAAGGAAATTACAATTTTTATGACTAAACTTTTTTACAATGAAAATTTTTGAAACAGTTCTTAGTTTTTGATAAGCATAAATATACATCACATTTCTCACACTCAGAACAAAAGTTACTTGAATAATTACTATATAAGTTATTCTAACTAGGTTTAATTTAAATTACCTGTAACTAGTATTTTAAAATTAATATTTGTACAAATAAAATAATTTATGTATTTCATAGCATAGAAAAATAAAAATTTATAACATAGAATTAATTTTTCAAAAATATACATGTATATTAAAAAAATGCTGTACTTGAATTTATAAGCAGCTCAACTTCTGAAATAAGGGATACTCTTGTATTTTTAGAAGGCAAATGAAACTTTGCGGATCATGCAGTATCTGGTTGTTCCCTTTCCATTCTTTCTTGCACAATAGAAATTGCAGCGCCTTCACGAAATGTGGGATGGCCCCCTTCAATCCCCTGCTGCTTTAGAAAATCTCCCTGTATTTCCTCCGGCTATGTCTATTGTGGACAAATCCTTTCCTAAACTGATTACATTCAAGGAAGGACCACACATCATTTATCACGATCATTAGGACAGAATTTTCGGAACACCTCCTCCATTACCGCGAACGAGCGCATAGATGGAATGAACGGAGATCATTAGGACAGTCGGCATTTCCAGATGTACATACGCGATCACTGATCATAGTGTCAATTTTGACTACTTCTGTACCTAGTTTCTTTGTCCAGACTGAATAATTACAAACAAACGTACACCAAATTCTTCTTGCTTCCCCAATAGTAAACTAAGGAGGATGATAAGATTTCAATGATAGACTGAAATCCCAGTGTGGAACTTTCTGTGAGCAGTCTCCTTTGTTACGAAGCTTTCAAAGAGATCCTTCAAAATACTTTGAAAGAGCTTGTCACATTTGAGTGCTGATACGGTAAAAACGATGATGCGATTTGCGGAAGTTTCTCGAGGAATACTGAAAACCGTTGGAGGCAGTGGGATATATTTCGTGAAACTCTTGAAAAAAAGCTAAAAGCAGAAAAAATGGTTTATATGTAAAATATTTCATTTTTATGTGATAGGAGATGAACCATGTAATTTTTAAGTTAAAATTTTCTTTTCTTAATATAATACTCATTTCAAGTCTTAAGGCCGTTACTTAGTGATATAGTCGAAAGAAAACAACGAGGTGTGCATTGGGTCACGCGAGAAGACCCTACAGAAAGGAAGTCGATTTTTGGACAGTGAGCTCAAATAAAGCTGAACCCGCACGATCGTGCGGGTAAACAAATATTACGCCTAAAGGGTAATTATATTAACTCTTAACTAACATTTTTTCCTATTTTTCATTCATTTCGACATTAAATTAACAATTCGTATCTAAGCAATTAAATATGTATTAATAATTAGCTAATTGCGACAGATAAATAATTCTAATGTTTAGCGCGATTTTTTTTCAAACAGATTTAACGCGATTATAATTGAAATATGGTCTGTCTCTGCCGTCTTTTGTGAAAACTAGATACTATTGATATTCTGGAAACTAGAACAGTCGTTACTATCTGGCATTTATTAAATACAACTCTCCAGGAAGCAAAAATGCAAGCCAATGTCTAACCCGCACGATTGTGAGGGTTTGGTCTTAAAGGGATATAAGTTGTGCCCAAAGTTTGAGGGCCATTTCCTCCGAACTGGCTGGTATTGCACTTTTTTAGATTAATGGGTGACCACCCTAATGATATGCTACTAATATGCCAAGTTTCATCCCGAATTGAATTTTCCAAGTCGTACCCTCTCCTTGCGAGATAATAGGAGAGAGGAATTCTGATTTTGCAGATTGGTGTTGCAAAATATCAATAAATTTACTTATTCTTGGTAATTTGTAAGGTTTGTAATTAAGGGTGTAGTGTAGCTTTAGCATTAAAATACTAAAAATATATTATTGTATACATTGTTATTGTATGGGGGGGGCAATGAAAATTATAATTAAAAATTGGGTCGCAAATATTGAAAGGTTGAGAAACACTGCAATAGTGACCAATTCATAGTAAACTGTCATGCTATAAGTATTGTTTGATTTTCAAAAGATTTTTCACCCAAAGATTATGGGTGAAATGGACTTAGAAAAATGTCTCGTTTTGAAGCTATACAAGGGCAATTTTGGAAAAGACATAGTCCTTTTGCATCATGTTCACGGCACCTTCCCTCCAAACTTCCACACCGCACTAATGGGTGGACATTTGATCCTTGATGGATTAACCATATACACGGCAGATCTTCCACAGAATTAGGTCCCGGAAACTTGCCCATTCAGTTCCAAATCCGAGTTTCTGCCATGAAATTACAGTGACTCCATTTTAACGCAAAATTATTTGCTAAATTTTTATTATTAAAAAGGCAGAAAAGTGGACTAGAAGAGTTGGTAAGACAATTTAAGCTGGGTCCAATTTACTGTAAATGGAAAAGTGCCTTCTTTCATTGACTATAAATGAAAGTAGGCATCTTCTCCTTTACAATGAGCTTGCATATCTGACCCTAATGCATCCTGAACTTTAGTAACTCTCTTTGCATATAAATCCTATACACTTCTTGAAGGCTAAAAACTATAGTAATAATTCAAGCAAGAAATCTACCTCCAAGTGTCCAGCAACAACTTTGCAGTCTGGAAACATATATATAGCAACATTGCATTCTGCATCGAATAATGTTTGTTGTTCACACCACTCTCTAGCTTCCTTGCAAGCTAATTTGATTTTTGCTCCTGGTGACAAGAAAACCGTCATCATGCCACTAGGTTCTGCATCTGATGCTGCTTGCATAGCTTCTCCACGGATTTTGAGCAGTCGAACAGCTAGAAGAATAGAATTAGGGTGAAACAATAATTTTTTGGAGGAAAAAAAAAAATAGTTTAGTACCATTCAAATCTTGATACTGAGATTGATAAGATAGAATAAAAATTATCTATATCAGCAATTTGAAAGGCTTAATATATAATGAACCCAAATAGAAAAATAAATTTTAATAAAAAATATGATTAACTACAGCTTTAAATATTGAAAAGCAAAATATTAATCTTCTGCAAAACACAATCAAAATTTTTCTACCATTTTTTTGGAGATTTATACTGCAATAATATTAAAAAAAGTAATAGACCCATCATTTAACTCTAATCTGATGTACACTCAAGGATGAACACAATCCCTCTGCTACTGGATCAAACAATTCATGAAATACACTATAAGAGTAATATTACCAACACTGAAAATTACTTATAAAATATTTAGAGATAATTTAAAACAATATGTGTTATAGTAAGATACTTAAGTCAATAAAGTTTTAAATCATCTTCTATATTGGGTTAGAATAACAATTTTCAATATTTTGAGCAGAATAACATTTAGATTTTTAACTAAACATTTTCTTCCCAAAGTAACAGAAACGCTAGTAGGATAGAAAAGATAGCTAAGTATAATTCAAAATAACTTTTGAATGTTACATATTCCTTTGTTCAAAACTAATGTGTCATTTGTAAACTAGTAAGCAAAAATATATTAGTTAATTAAGTCGGATAAAAAAAAATATTTGAAGCTTAGATTGGTACATTGCTAAAATGGATAAATAAATTAACAGACACTGCAGATGAACCTCAAATTATAAAATAAAAAGTATCATCATAGTGATTTGAATATATAATTAATTCATAGTATAATGGGCAATTTGTTGAACTTTGATACTAATAGTATAAAAGCAAAGTAATTCAGCAGAATAAAAGTGTATAACATTAGGATTTTATTTGGAATACATAATTTGTGAGAAGGAATAAAGGAAATAAAACATAAATGTTTATAATAGAGAGTGGTTATAAATTATTCGACCCATTTTAAAAAATTAATTAAAAAAACCTAATAATTTTACAACTACAGTTTTTTTAAAAATAAGAGCACATTTTAAAAAAGTTTTTTTCCGGATAGGTAACACACCATTCGGTGGTCGTCTCCCATTTTTGAAAGCCATTATCTGTGAAACTAATAAAGCTAGAAGAAAAATAAAAGCATGTATCTGTAGGGAATTTTACGCTCCTTAATTTATTAAATCAATTGTAATTTGAAAACTGAATAGTTTTTGAGATATTCAAGAAAAACTAAAAAGGAAACCAGAAAACACGAATTGGCTTCTGCTGATTGGTAGCCATAGCATATGGAAATCTCTCGCCGTTGCAAATTTAGAAATCGTAATGGCATGCCACCTATCTGAAAAAAAACTTTTTTATTTGCTGTCTCATGTAAAAAGAAAATGCAGTTGTAACATTATTAGTTTTTTTAAAATTAATTTTTGAAATGGGTCCAATAATTTATGACCACCCTGCATATTATAACAGAAAAAAGACACACCATTTTCAAACTCAAGTGCTCCAGAAAAGACCAAGGCACTGTATTCACCAACACTAAAACCAGCAGTTGCAACACAATTATTTATCATCTAAATGAAAAAAAGAAGAAAAATATCATTACAAGACTGAAATCTCAATGACACATATATGTAGAAATATGAAAATGAAATCTCAATATATTGTTTAGCAATTAAAATATTTTTTAGCATATTTTAAATTTTTTTGTCAAAGATCAGAGCAAGAAAAATGTATAAAATAAGAAATTATGAAAATAATTATTATGATTAAAGGCAGAAAATTTTTGCACTTCAAGTGCTTATTTATTTATTGAAATAGTTATTTAATTTAAGAGTAATAAACAAATATTTTCCTTCAGCAGCCTTTCTCTTAGATGGGAAAAAAAGAAGGAAAAAAAAAAAAAAAAAAGGAAAGACAATTTACAGCTTTATTTTTTTTCATTACATAACTATTTTCTAAATCTCTCAATATAAGAAAGTGTTTGGATTCTTTGTTTTTGATAGATATATCTGAAAGTTAAATCCTGGAAACAAAATTTTTACATGCATAGTGGAAAAAAAAAATCAGAAATCATTTAAATATTCAGAAGTTAATCTTTTAAATATATAAAAAAAAATGCTGATCAGATCTTTAAAGTTAGAAACAACTTTTCCATACAGTTATCAAAGCATTCAAATCAAACAATTATTGTTACTCACAAACTTTAAATGAAATTATGCAATTGAAAGCGAGGGGAAAACAGGGGTAAAATAAATAGACATTTCTCCTCCAAAAAGTTCATTCCTTTATTCTCAAATATACGACAGTCATGAATGAACTTCAGTTAAATAAAAGTCACTAAAATTACATGGTAAAGAAGAGCACCAATTGGATGTTTTAGAACCATTTATTATTTTACCACCATGGAATGAACCAATTCAGCAAATATTATCATCTTCACAGTGGAAAAAGACATTAATTCAGAGTGAAGAAGATGAAATAAAACATAGTATGTCTTATCATAAATAGAAGATAATTAATACAACAAAAGAAAAAGAGAAAAATAACTACAGCAAGTTATAGTAAATATCTATTTGAAGTTTATTTCAAAATAATAATAATAAATAAATAAGTGAAACTTTAAGATGATTTTTTGCATCAAATTCGAGGATGTTTTTTATTTAAAAAAAAAAAAAACTGGGAGAATAAAACAACTTCATTGAACCTATAATTAAATTCCATAAATAATTAAAAATAAATTATTATCATAATTTTTTTACAATGTGTAGAGACAATCTATTGTGTTTTATACAAGAACTAAATTTAAACTGATTGTTGTAATCATAATTCAGTATACTGAAAAGGATAATTACAAAAATGTTTACATTTCATGCCAACTGATAATACAGTAATAGTGAAAGGAGTTTTACTTATGATTACTGGGATAGAAGATTATTAGAAAGAGGATCATTAAAATAAGAGATTAATCATTTTTAAAACAAAAAAAAAAATGAAGCAGAAATATAATACTTATTTGGTTGACCAAAAATTATTAGTTGCATTTACCAAAGTAACAATAAAATAAACAAATAAGTTTAATATATTTCAAAGAATTAATTACAGAATCATTAACCCTTTGAGGAAGGCCACAAGTTTAATGCTACGAGTAGCTGGCACACCAGTGCAGCAGTTGTCCTCAAAGGGTTAACCACCAATAATAATAAAAAAAAAACCCCACTTATCTCTACTTTAAAATAATAAAAACATTACCTAAGATGTAAATACTTTCTTACAGTTAAAAAAACAAAGTTTTCACTATAAGCTATTATTAATATAAAATGACTTTTTTTCACTCAGAGATTTTAGAAAATAACTATACCTCTTCTGACTCAGCTCTCAGTTTTTCAATTGCTGCTAATGAAGCAACCATAACTGCCACTTGTGAATGCACAGTCATATTCAACATATCTTCAGGTCCATTAATGCAGAGATCAAGTAAATCATACTTCAAGATTTCACTGGCACAATCGAACATTTCTTTTACTTGAGGATATTCCAAAAGAGATTTCCCCATCCCAACAAACTGAGATCCCTAATTGAAAATTACAAATTGATGTAGTTCATACTAATAGAAAGAGTGTAAAATGAAGTTCAATTTCCTCTTTCTAAACAAACACAAGACAAAATACATACAATTTCTTTTTCATACTTTTGAAACACATTTAGTCTCAAATAATACTCGATAATGATATTCCAAATCTCCAAATAATGTCATTCATACCTTACAAAATTCAAACGAATATAATAATATAGTTAATATAATATATATATATAATAATTTATACAACAGAAAAATGTTTGAAAAATACATAATAGCAGATATACACTAACTAAATAATGAAATGATTTACATTAATATGACTAAGATACATTAATAATACATAAATATGAAACAAAGAACTTGAAATTATCTTACAGCTCATTCTTCAAAAGTTTATTTCATTTAGGTATCTTAGATTCATGATTACAGGCTACTTCACCCGAATAAAGAGTTGCAACGAATGCAAACAAATTGATTTGCAACTCCAATTTTTAGAAATGGATGAGTTTAATTTTGAGAGAAAAGCAATTCATCCTATAATTAAACCAGCAATTTATGAATTGATCAAAAAACAGTTTGTCACTCAAAAAACAGTTTTATACTTAAATACGTTTTTGGCAAATGAACAGGGGGTAAAATAACAAACCTGGCCAGGAAATAAAATGACAGAAGTGGTGGTTGGATCAACACAAGGGCGAAAGGATTTTTCTGATTGAAGTCTTTTCTTTGGATATACCGGTGTGTGCCATTGATCTGTTTCAGGATCCTTTTCTGTGAAGGTAGCTGAGCCATCAACCAAATGTTTTAGATTCACTTTCTGCGGATCAGATTTGGAACAATTTAATTGAGCAGAAAAACTGAAAGATCGAAAACGACATAATACACAGGCAGTTTTAAAGAACCGGGAACATTTAAAGTAAGACATGATTTTAAGACAAATTTTTATGTATTTTTCTTTTTAATTCAACTTCTTTTGAACTGCAATGCGAGTTTTGTGAAAAAAGTCTTAATTCTACACCAATTTATTAAAATTATCAATAAAGACAGCTTTTATTTCCTATGGGAGAGAAGTAAGCGAAATTTCAATCTAACAGGATTGACCTAATAAAAGTTATGCAGAATTTTCACAGAGAAGCAGATAAAATTAAAAACATAGGAGCCGGTCAAACAGAGAAGCACATGATTGTTAAGCAACAAAGGCTGTAATCCCCATGATTGTTTACAAATAAAGCGTGGGGAATTTACAACTTTTTTATTTCACTTCAGTTGTTCTTTAATAAAGAAAATATACACATTACATATTAATAATGCACATTAATTATCATTTTGTTAGTAATAGTTGATTTCTAGGATAATTATTGAATTTGCTTAAACAGAATCCTCTTAAATAGAAAACTATAAATCACAATCAAATTACAAAAGAGCAATTGAAAGTGAAATGACTTTCGCATGCTACTCAACTCGACATTTCAAAAATTGTTGTAAGTTGAATATGATGGACGCCATTCTAGAGAACGGGAAAGTTATTTTAAAGTAAGTAAATAAATTTTTGGCTCATAACATGCATTTGATTTGTTAAAAAGTGGGTTATATAACGTTAGAAGTTCACAATATCATATTAAACGCTTAGTAAACACGTATAACTGTTCTTCCATCTCTGGACCGATGCGTATGTTTATATTGTGATAAAGGCTCGTGTGCTGACATTGGAAAGTTTAAAAACCAAAATATTTGTTTGTTGAAATTAATTAATTGGTATTAATGCAATATAAATAAGTCATCCCTTCAGCATAACTATGAACAGAAAAGAATGGGGAATAATCCGCCAGCTATGAACATCATCTGCCAGTTCACTTGATTGATATTTTTAAAATTGTTTAGATACAAATATTGAAAAACAGTAACATAAGATTAATAATTCTAAGAATTTTGAATATGATAACATTTGTAATTTGACTGTATGTAGAATCTTTTATATCACTAAAATATCTGAAAATTTCTTACCTTGGATTGTTCAATAGTGCAGCATTTAGGCAAATAATAGAGTTTATAACGTCTGTATAGCAACTGTTTTCTCTGGCGTTTATTCACCACTTTTATTCATTGCAAATTTTAGCGTTACTTGTTTAATATGAGTTGAGCTGTTGATATATCATTGTGGAATTAGAAAAATTTATCAGTTTGTTAGAAGTTGATCTTGTTACTGGTAACTAACGATTGCATTTATAATAATAATAGGGTTGATGCTCCAGTTTTGGCCACATTGGATCTGTTTTTCCAATAATTAACCAGTAATTTCAAATTAACTAATTAGAAGCATTCCAATACTTTAAACAATCCTTATTTTACCATTTTCAATCCAATTGGTTCATTTTTCTCAAACATGTGACTTGTAAAAAAAATTAAATGCATGATCATGTGTTGTATACTCACAACTGTTAAGGTTTTTGTTGAGGGAAAAGTATTTGCAATTTTTCATCATCAAGCTCTCAGAACTAAATGATTGACCTAAAACTGATTACCTTCAGGGTTTATGAGGTAAGCTTTCTTTTTATTCTGATTTCATATCAAAATTAATAATTTTTAAGATTAAATGGGTGGTGGCCAAAACTGGTACTTTAAATTTACTATATGTGCCAGTTTTGGCCATGCAAGTGGCTAAAAGTGGAACATTACATGTTTCAGTTTTGGCCACATAACTTAATTATTGTGTTTTGAGCCTTTACATAAATTTAAGAATATCTGGATGAAATAAAATCAACTAATTTAGTTTTGTTTCTAAAATAAAAGCAACTAACTTAATTTTATTTCTAAAATAAAGCAAGTATTTTTGTTCCTAAAATGAAAAGTAACTGATATAACTTTGTTTTTGAATTAAAAGTATCTGATTTAGTTTTGTTTCTAAAATAAAAGTAACTGATTTAGTTTTGTTTGTTTTCATTTTACATAGTAATGACTCCAATTAAAAATAATAAGGCAGGTAGCATTTCCATAAAAAAATTTTGCTACTCGCCATTTAAAGTTGGTAATGCAGTAAATGCCATTCAAAATGGAATGTCAAAAACATCTCCATTTTGAATGTTTACCTGACATTTATGTTAGAAAATTTCAACTTGAGGAATCTGACTCGAGTGATGAGGAATATTCTTTTATATGCATGGATTTCTCTAAATTTAAAAATGATTTTGTAGAATTTGATTAATGTTGCAATTAAAATTATAAAAATACATAGTTGTGGATATTGTTAGTGAATATAATAATTCAAATTCTCGCTTTGTAATATTTTAAAAAGAACTATGCTTTTGCAATGTAAGTTTATTCCTCTCCCCATTTTTTTTTTCCATATTTTATCAAAAATAAATAAATATGCGAGCATATATAATATGTATTTTATCAACCAAATTAAATTATTGTTTTCTGCATTCCTGTTTTTTTTAAACTGAAATCTGCAGCTAAAATCAGCTTAGGTAAATGTTTTTACATATCTTTAAAAATTAACTAGCAGTACGTCACGGCGTTGCCCGTGGAATCAGGACTTCAACAAAATGAAAAAAAAAAGAAAAAAAAAATCCTCCCACAATGACATGAAAAAGTTTTGAAAACAAAAGATACACATTATTGATTTTCCCACTTATTTTTATATTAAAAAATTGCAAAGTGGAAATTATTATACTGCATGTAAAGTATGCAAGATGAATAAATACGTTAAACTGCCGAAAATAACAATCAGTCATTCAATTCAAGGTTATGACATCGCCTCCTCTTCAACCAGTCAAATAGCTAGCTGCGTTCTGGAAAAGTGTTGCAGGAGAAAACTCTGTCGATAAAAATAACTTTCATCTGCCCAGGAAAAAATTAATTTAAAAAAACGGTATAAGATATTTTAACTGTTCTTGTTTTAAATCCGACAGGACCATTCTAGTTATAAGCTGAAAGAAATTGAAAATAATAGTGTTATTAGAAAGTCGGATGTAGCAAATTTAAAAACAAAAATAACATTTCGATTGCAAAACTGGCTTTTTTTAAAAAAAATTCAGTAAATTACGTTAGAAATTCAAAACTAACTTCATTAGAACGGAAATCGCGTGCTCTTTCCGATGGTGTATCTATTTTTCTCGTACAGTTATCCGAAACCATGCTATGGAGAAATTAGTGCACAAAATCACCCAAAACAACACAAAACGTTAAATAAAAAATTTTGTAGATTAAATTTTAAAATTTTGGCTTCAAGGTGCATTGAGCCACCATTACGACTACCTGTGTGTGAAATTTCATGGGCTGTAAGTGCGATAGATTCGTTTGGACATCACACGCAGGCACACACGCACACAAACATTGCCTTTTATAAGTATAGATTTAAAAAAATCACATTTAAAATAACAGAAAATAATGTACTTAAATATATATTGCATAAAAATGAGTTATTTTTACTTAAAATTCATTAAAATGTCTGTTAAAAATATAGTATTAGTGTGGCCAAAACTGGTGCAAGGTAGCCAAAACTGGTGCAGATTGGGTTAATTTATTTAAAAATTCATAGCACAAAATCTAAAATATTCTTCAGAAAAATTTTATAACTAGCAGAAAGCCAATAAAAGTTTCTAAAGAATAGTATAAGTATGATTTAATATTCTTTAAACAGTCATCCACTGTGAAATTTCCATTTCAAATTTTCCCTTAAGTTGGCCAAAACTGGAGCATCTACCCTACTAAAAATTCAAAAGTGATAATTTTTTTGATCATATATAATGCTGTGAAGATATGAGTTATCGTAAGATCAACACACTGCATTGTTTAATCCTTCCTTTACTGTACCTTTTACTATTTCTTTTCAACCATAAATAAGTTATTTGTAAAATAAGTAGATCCCTAAAACTATGTCTTTTTAATCTTGCTGACTTATTTTATAATAAAGTAATATAAAATTCTATAATAAATGATTAACCAACCAATGGACCTTATGTCCCGTTTGGGTTCGAGAGTATAGAAAAACAGCTGTGGAGGAATAAACAAAATGATCGGCCTATAAGCGACTCAGAAATAAAAGCAGTTTTGAGTCAGCTGTTTAAGACTGACCAATGGCTGCCTCTGGCAGGTCACTTGCCGGAGGATGTGACGTCGCATGCATAAGGTCCATTTATTCATAACCTCTTAAAAGTTTTTTTCCCACTGTTATCGAATTACATGAAAACTTCTGTTTTAGAAATACATTATTACCTTGATTCAACTGATTCAATAGAATACTTGAGATGTTTATTCATATTTTTTAATTGTTATGCTGGATTTTATTAATATTTTTATATTGAATTTTATCAACATTTAAAAATTTTTATATTGGAATTTATTATTATTTTTAAATATTTATATTGAATTATAATGTTTATGAATAACAATATTATTTGTAATTGTAAAAATTTGCCAATTTTGATCCACAGACAAATCAGTTTAAAGTGATTGTTTGTGAAAGTGTACTTTTTATTGTAGGGAATTTATTTGGGGTAATTTTGTTTTTAATGTGAATACTTTCTTTATTTTAACTGTGTTATTATTTTTCAATATTGATAACTATCTCCCCCCCTCTTTTTTCCCCTGCTTATTGGGCTACTGAAGCAAGTCAGTTGAATATAGATGTCCAGTATAATCCATGCACAATTTTATCTTGAATGGAACATGATGTTAATATGTAGAATCATCTGATATTTTCTTAATTTCTTATCATAAAAGGAATGGTTTTTATCATAATTTTTTCTCAGTTGTGAGGGCCAGTTTTAAATTGATTAGGGTATCTTGAACTGAGACACATAAATTTTGGGATTTTTCAGTCGATTGTACCTTTTTCTTTATATTGCAAAGCATCAACAATCAAAACATTACAGCATTATTGGTTTTGGTTTATCTTCATTTGGTCTTCTTTAATAATGTAAAATACATATTGGGGTATTTTTAGATAGGAGTAATACAGTATTTTTTTTCATTTTTTATTGTAAGTACTGAACTGAAATTGATATATACCATCTTTAATAAAAATTAAAAGATAAGCTGATATTGAAGAAAACTTAGCAAAAATCATTATAATTAATTTTATTTCGTGTCTTTTTTTATATTACAGCTCTAGCGGATTTATCTACATTACAGATGTGGTGGTTAGTACTTTTTTACCCAGCACATAAAACAAGCTGAAGTTTGAGATGTGTTTTAATGAATTCTAATTATTCTTATGAATTCATTTCTTCAGTAAGTTCATCTCTGAGCCATGGATGTGTATTATTTGGACCTTTTGTCAAATCTTTTCAAATTCCCATCATTAGGGTGACCCGGGGTAATTCACGATCACCACATTTCTGGGGTGTAAATAATAACCTAATTTTTATTTAAATTTTTTAAATGAAATTTGAGATATGTCTAGGAATCCTTGAACATTTTACATAAGTATAACTACATCTACACAATTATGATTTGCTGTTTAGTTTATCAAATTAATCATCTTTTAAACTGTGTACTATACTTACCATTTCAAAGATGGGTTCCTAAATATGCAGATTTTTACAAAGATCCTCCTCCCTCTCTTAATAATAAATATTTTGTGTTTTCTTTTTATTTTATCTAAAAATAGTGTTAGCTTTTGATTAGGTGTTTCATATTTACTGTAAACATTAAAATTAATTACAGTGAACTATAATCCAATGTTGTCCCCTATAGATGGGGTAATTATTGATCACTGGGGTAATTCCTGATAATTTTCATTTCTTGTCATAAATATCATCAGAAATAACTAAGGGTCATTCCATGTCAAGTGATCCAGAACTGGTTGCGTGACCATTTTTATAATCAAATAATTTTTTTGTATTTTGATTCCTACATAATTAGAGAGTCCAAAAAGACTTAATTTTAATTTTTTATCTTTTTCTGAATTCCGATGGCAGCCATTTTTGTTTTACAAAATATGCTGATTTTTGTGTTTGTAGGGGTTTGCGTTAACTTATATTACTCGGAACTGGTGAACCCGAGGTTGATGAAACAAAAACCAGTTTATTCAGGAAGATACAGCCTTTATTATCACCAGTACACATTTAAGGTAAATTGTATCCCAAATAGCAAAAAGTAAGTTGGAGTCCATCAGTAGCAAAACATGTGAGAACTGTTTCTTATATTCCTGCAGAACATGAGAATGAGTTGGCTTATTGCCTAAAGAGTGTGGCAAGAAGGGGATTTCCTTTGACTCGCAAAGAAATTAAAATAACAGTTTCTGATTTTGTAATCAAAAATAAAGAAAGTACAAATGAATTAGCTGTGCACTTACAAAAATATTGTTGCTTCAAAGATAATATGCCTGGGGAAGATTGGATGAGTTCATTTATGCATAGGCATAATCTATCGGCAAAAAAGCCCGGTATTCTCGAAAGATCCCAGACATGAAAAAATTGAAATAACAAATGTCAAATATATTTTTTATGGTCCTATATTCCTTAAATGGAACTGACCCATTCACTGTTGACTATGCAGCAATAAACAATGCATATAAATGTTATAAAAAAAATTGCAAAGATTTTTGGAAAATTCAAAGCCTTAAATTTTGTTGCTTTTTTCAAATAAATCATCTTATCAGCTAGTTACTTAGGTCTTGTTGGTTTTTGTATATGGTCTAATATATTATTTATTGATTGCTGTTGTATAACCATTTTTAAAATGCCTCATCACTGAAAAAAACCCTAAGTGATCAGCAATTACCCCAGAAGTGATCAGGAATTACCCCGATCCAGGGGCAATTCCTGATCATTGAAAATTTAAAACTATTTAAATTTTCAAAGAAAAGAAGGCTATATAGGACTCATCTCATAAGTCATCAAACTTTCACCAAAAATTAAAATTCTACCTTGAACAGTTTTTTTACAAAATGGATGCTTACATTTTTTGATCAGTAATTACCCCAGGTCACCCTACATAAAACTGTTTGGTTGTTAGTCGAGTAAGGTATGAAATTTATCTGATCAACCATAGCTTCATTTCATATTTACAATTCCTTTTACTTCTGAATGTTTTTTATTACAATTAATTATTCTTTCATTTTATATTTTCTCCCTAAATTATTATTTGAACATTCTTCAAATGTTTGTTGAGTCCATTAGACTTTCTCGTATACTCCCAAACAAAGGTATCTCCTCCTCCCCCTTGCATATTAATTGTGAACCTTTGACAAGGCCCAGACTGCCAAGAGTACTCAGATATATATTGCCCTTCGAGGTCGCAACAAGGCTAAAGGGCAATAATATAAGAAGTAAAATACGCCAGGTAACAATGCAAGTGGAAGTAAAATACTCCAAGTGAATGCAAATACACAATATGGCATGTTTTGTTCATTATAGTATAACTAGCCGCCTTTGGCGACCAGCTGGTTCTCCCGTTTAAATTACTTTTTATTTTCGTATTTTATATTAATTATAGCAATACCTGTTGCAGTTTCAGCCGTGATGAATCAAGACAGATGGAAAAAAATGAATATTTTATTGTATTTGACAGATAGTAAAATATTTAAAGACGTAAATTTTAAAATGCCAGCAATACAATTCTGTATGATGCATTGCAGCTTACGAAACTTACGAGTTGAGTTTCAAATAACTTTCACTCAATTCACATCTATCACTCATCGGTTGAATGATTAAAGCTGAATATGGTCGCGAAAGCCGAATATGCTGCACACCTGTGTGAAGCTGTGGGTACAAAAAGTGAGGCGGAAAAAAATCATAGACATCTAAAGTACCTGGGAGCAGGGTTGCACTGATTTAAATCACTTTATTTTAAATATCAAGTTTATTTTAAATATCAATGTCATCTGCTTTAATGAAATAAAATTGTTCATGTATCTTTAAATAATGATTTTAAAGTATTTTTAAATGTATATTTAAAGAAAGAATATATAGAACATAGAAAAATATTTTATTGAATTGTTGTAACTAGAGTACTTTCCATATCTTTATTTTTGAGAACACAAGCAAATAAGATTTTAACCCTTTGCGGTGCAAGGCAATAATGTTTTGAAAATATAATGAGAAAACATCATGAATGGCTTTTGTTTATTGTTGAGACATAGAATCTACAAAAACTTACTTCATTTTGGGGGGGAGAGGTCATCCCCCTTTCGTGTCACCCCTCCCTTATGAGAACCCCCTTAGCCTTATATACAGCCACCTTGATACACTCCAAAATTATTGTTGAATCTTTCAGAAAATTATAAATTAAAACTTCAAGAATACTGGAGCAAAATTTTCGAGTTACTTTGCTAAAATTGTTAAACGTCCAGAACTGAAAAATTTCTCATCTCCGAGTCAAAGAATTTTCCCAAACTTTATCTCTAATAATTCCTATTCCAAAACAAAATTTTATAAGACTGCTATATACATTGTTAAAGGTGTACTATTAGCCCTATCCTAAACCTATTATTTTCCTTTTATAGTTGAATTTAATGGTTGAGAAGCGAGTGAAATTAGGTGTGCCATTAACTGGCGCACTTCGTTGCATACGGTTAAAGAAATCTCTAATGAGTAACACAATAAAATGCAAAGTATGAGATGCTCCTTTTTTATAAAATAAAATAAATATTGTGAAAAGATCATGTTCACAAAGAAAGAACATAGTAAAATGCAGTGAGTTTCATTTTAATACTGGAGAAAACTAAATAGTGTTGGGGACAACAAAGTTTTTATATTGCAATAATGTTCAAATGTAAGATAAGTAATGCATATAAATGTTCCAAAAGAAATACAAATATCTACATAATGCAGTTTAAACTATGATCTATACTTATGAAAGGCAATGTTTGTGAGCGTGTGCGCAATGTCCGGACGAATCTATCACACTTACAGTCATGAAATTTTGCACACAATTAGTCCTGATGGTGACTCAATGCACCTCGGAGCCTGAATTTAAAAATTTTATCTAGAAAATTTTTTATTTAATGTTTTGGTTGAAACAGATTAGGATTAGAGAAAGCTTCAAAACTTGTGTTTGTAATGAAACAAATGAACAGCTGAGTGTAAAATTCTCCAATATTCTAGCATACAATAATATATCTATAATCAAAAAATGACAATTTTTTTATTATATTTTTCCTTAATAAAATTGTCTTATATTTCAAAAGTATATTATTTTTATATTTTAGTTCACAAATGTTTTTTAAATAGTTACATTTTTAAATTAAATTTTTTAATTTGTTTATTTTTTATTTTATTGAAAAGAAAGTACAGCTTAATGACTGGTATGTTGTTATATATATATAATTCTATGACTGTAGGGCTCATTGTCTAATATACAAATGTTAAATATATATATGTAGTTTAAAAAAATCATTAAAATAAAAAAATCTTGATTTAAATAAAAAAAATCCGATTTAAATCAAATAAATCGATTTTTTTGAAAAAAATCAAAAAAATCGACAACCCTGCCTGGGAGTATAGGAGGTAGACAATAAAATTTAAAAATTAGTTAGTTTTCCTGAACACTATTGCTTTTTTGTAATTCCTAGTTTCAGGCTGTAATTTCTAGTTTCTAATATCAAATTTGAGTTATCACTTGAGAAATTCAAGTTTGGTGACAGTGCTGTACTCTTAAGCTTAACCAAAATTTTAATAAATTACCTTTAATAGAATATGCAAAAATTTGAAAGCATTTTCGTGCCTCATAATTTTAAAATGGCAGGAAAGCATGAGATTAAATGCTGGAAGAAAGGACAAAAATCATTTCAGTCTACCTCACACACAAAAACAAACCTGAAATCAAATATCTATTGCCATGTTTTATAAAAATATTATTTTGAAGCATGTGCGATAAGATATTTCAGAAAGGAAATGAGTAATAAAGTGGCTTTGGAGTTAATTTCCCAAGAAAACAATTTATGCTATCACAACCATAACAATTGCAAAAGCGCGTGAACAAAAGATTTGCTGAAATGAGATGGTTTGAATTTTATTTACAACAATAAAAACTTTGTTACAATTCATGTTTTGAAACATTAATTAAAATTGAATAAAATATCGCATGGAAATAAGATCAGTGTCATTGAAAAGCTAATTTTTGTATCTTTAAGATGATGTAAAAATGTTTTTTTTTGCAATAATAGAATCCGAAGTTATTCCGGAAAAACGTTAAAATTTAAAATAATTTTAAATAATTTAAATTTAATTAAAATTTCGAAAAATCCTTTGTTAGTAAACACCTACTCCACGAGAAGCAATGGCCTGCCAAATTTCTAGTCCCATTGGTTTGGGAGATTTTGTGATGAGTGAGTCATGGTATTTGCCTTTTATATATAAAGATGAAGAAAACGGTGTATATATTTTGAACAGCTTTTTATTGACCAATTGAAACCCAAATTTGATACAGATCTACAATTACAGTTAGAAAACCACATGCCAAGATTCATTTATGCCAGTCATTGCGTTTGGATTTATCATGTTCACATGCATGCAAATACACAGATGGACAAACATTTCAACCCTTTGGCGTACTTGGTCTAAAATTTGATATGGATCTACAATTCTGAAGATAAAACTGTGTACCAAATTTTATCTATCTAGCTATTTAAGTTTTTGAGTTATTGTCCTTCCTGTGGACGGATTTCATCCAAAATTTTAAAGAAGTCTACAAATTTGGTGTCAAGACCGTATACCAAATTTCATTTGTCTAGCTCAAATTTTTAGCTATATTTTTCTAGCTGTCCATTTTTGAGTTAGCGTGTCACAGACAGACATAATTGTGTTTTTCAGACTCAAGGAGGTCTAAACTGTGGAGATTCTTTAAAATTTTGAGGTCCAATTTTTTGATGGTTGCAAAACTTTCTCTTGTTATACTAGAAAGTAAAAAGGATTTTGAGTTAAGTCTGAAAGTGATCAGTGTTTTCTATTTTAGAACAAAAAAAGTGCTAAAAGTTAATAAAATGTAGTCGGTGAAAACCCAAATTTTTAGTATTTAGGAAAGCTATCAGGTTTGTCATTTGACCCAATTAAATAGTTCTTTACATGTCCCTAATGTATTTGAACAGAATTTAATTTGATATCCAAATTTTCAGCATTTCTGTAATAAAAATTTAAATTTAATTTTGCTTTATAGTTTTTCCTCGTCTTTTTAAACAGAAGCGGGTTGAAATTTCAGCTAGCATTCCAAGAATTATATTGTTTTCTTTCAAGTAAAAGTCATGAAGTCTCAAGCTATAATTTTGAGATAAAGTCAATTAAGTTTAATTTTGAATCATTATAATAAATAGTAATTATTTTACAGATTTCTAGCACCCACAATTGATTTTCTTATCTGTAGAAAACAAGTTTATATCACAAAATAATTAATTAGAAATCCTAATCAACTGTAGTAGTCTGTGAAAAAAATTTTGTGGACTTGGTAAGTTTGCAACAACATTTTGTTTGGTCTTGGAAATTTATATTTTTCTACTTATATTTTTTAGTATAATTTACTCAGGATCAGGATTAACCATAAGTGCCATTTACTCAGGAAAGCATGCAATTCAGTTTCTCTTGTGTTTTTATTTTATTCTTTTTATCATTTTTATTTCTCAACAAATATTGTTTTTTGGATATGATGCAGGTGTATTCAACTAAACCTAGGTTTTCTACTTGCACAATTACAGAAAGTGATTAATGTTAAAAATGTTTACCACTGAGTGTTTTTTGCATTAATTTTTTAGTGATTTTAGAGGGGGAAAAAGTTTAGAAATTTGTAAAAGTGTCAGTCATATATTCATTTATTTGATTTTAACAGGTTCTATGTAGTGATCTATAGTGGCAGCATAAAGCCAGAAAATATATAAATTTTTCAGCTTTCTTTTGTTATAAGTCAGATTCAATAAAGTGATGTCTGACTTTAGTAGGAGTTTTATAAGTAAATATAGATTTCATAAAATTATAGCATACAGTTATATATAATTGCTGGTGGAATTTTAGCTCACTTTTTTACTTTTACTATTCTTGAAATATACTAATAGAAAATACTGTAACTGTAAAAAAAAAAAAAAAAAAAATTACCAAGATTTTATAAATTTTGAGGGGGTGCTTGCCCTTGCTCCATTTTTTAAAAATTATGTCAGTTTCTCTGTCCTAATATTTGTGAACTCAAAAACATGATAAGTTAGATGGATATTGCATATAATCCTTAACCAAAATTGTAGATTTGTATAGATTTTTTAAATAAAATATGTCAGCTAGAAGATGTGTTGTATCAAAACATGCACACAATATTTTCCTATAAACAAGAGCAGCAACATTTAGTGTATGCCTTTATAATGATAAAAAGCGAATATCAAATTTCATCCAAGTTGCACAATTAGAAGGGACCTATAACTGAACACATACTTAACATTATTTATACTCTTAATTAAGAAATTTTTTAGCACATTTTATATGCAACATCCTTACATGGGAGTATATGAAAAATTCAAAGGCAGAACACTCCCAAGTTTTGATTATTTTTTGTTGTGTATTCAGTCAGTTTTTTACAACTTTCTTTTTTTCTTTATTATAATCAGTAATTTGTTCTTAACTAGATTTATTAGTAATAATTTTGAGAACCTTTGCTTTGTTTAACTGAGATGTTTATGTTTTCTTTTAGTGAATCAGATTCTGAAGAAGAAAAACCGTTTGAAAAAGTAAAGATGTCAGACTCTGGAGGAAGCAAGAAAAAGAAAAAGAAGCACCACAAACATAAGCACAAGCACAAACATTCATCCCATAAGAGCAAGAAGAGTAATGATGTACACGGCAAGCACAAGCATCGAAGCCATATCGATAAAAAAGAAGTAAATAGTATGGAACTGGAAGAGCTTGAAAAGCAGAAAGCATTGCTTGAAGCACAACTTGCTAAAGTTGATTCAGCTGCAAATCAGTCATTAGTGTCTGCTGAATATGGTAGTTCTGATGAAGCTAGTCCTGCCAGAATAGCAATTACGATTCCAAATGATACTGAATCTACTGTTAGAACTATATCATTGGAATCAAAGTATAAGGAATCATCTACTCATCATAAAGCTGATAAGGAAAATGATAAAGTAGACCCTAAAAGAAAATCTAGCCACAAGGACCATCGAAGTACAAAAGAAAATCATGATTTGGATAAACATGTAAATAGTTCATCTAAGCGTAAAAGCAGTTCGTATGACATCAATTCTGAAAAAAGTTCTCATAAAAGGTTTGTTAATTTCAATACCATAAGTTATATTTTCCCTATTAATGCTTAATTAATTTTAATTTTTTTAAATCTACATACATGATAATTTCTTCTGTTAAAAAAACAGGGTTCCCATGGTCCCTGAAAGTCCTTGAGAGTCCTTGAAAATTTTTTGATGAAATTAGGTCCTTGAAAGTCATTGAAAAATGGATAAGGTCCTCTCGGCCCCATTTTCTCCTCAATGTGAAATATGAAGATCACTGAAAAAACTCCGGGAATGCACTCGTGTTTCTCCTCGCCGCTTATAACCCTCTGCAGAGTAAAATAGTTCAAGAGGGGTCGTCCGTGACCTTCGGAATCCCTTGGGGTTTTCAAACCAAGGATACCTACACTCAGCCTCTCCTCAAAACCGACAATGAGGGCTGACAATCTTAAAGGGTTTTATTTGAAAGAAATTGCTTGGGTTGAAATCAAATGGCCAGTTTTGAGGATTACAGCAACTTTCCCACAGTCTAGGAAATATCCTTTCCCCAGGTGAAATTTCAGAGAGAGGGGACCAACCGAGGGTTGGTTGCACATTACTTGGCCCTTTCAGTATGGAGAGACTTCTGCTTAGACTTGAAACTTATCTAGGTAGGGTTAAATATCATGACTTATTTTATTTATTTCATCTATAATTTATAATATACATTGTGCATATTAATTTTATATATTTTAGTTTGGATAAATAAAAATTTTAATCAGTCATAATACAAAGGCTACTTCTTACTCATTGTCTCAAAGGCCATGAAAAGTGCTTAAATTCTGAAAACCATTTTAAGCATCTTAAAGTGCTTAATTTGAAAAAAATGTCCCAAAAAAGTGCTTAATTTTCTCGAGAAGTGCAAAGAAAACATTCTTCTTTTTTTGTTTTTGTTTCCCCAGACGTTGAATACTATATCGAAAGCACAGTCATAAAGCTTTGTTTACCGTATGTATCTAGAAGGAAAACCGACGAAAGGGAAGGAATCCTTGATGAGATAGATCCAGGGGTGTCAATACTTGTTAAGATAATGCTTATGGTCCAGTCAACGGAGGCCCAAAATGGGGATGAAAGAAACATTAAATCATATAAGTTTGAAAATTGGTATACATGTTCGTGAGGTACTCTCCTAATGCACATACTAAAAGTCCCTGGTCCTGGGGGGAGCTCGCGCCGTATTGGATTTCGACCCCCTTCTTCAGTTTTTCTTGAATATCTCGAAAACTCTTCAGTTTTCAAATTACAATTGATTTAACAGATTAAAGAGCTTAAAATTCCTTATGAATCCATGCTTATATTTTTCTTCCAGTTTTCATAGTTTCTGAGATAATAGGTCTCAAAGTTTGCTGTCATCTTGGATTTCATCCCCCTTTTTTAATTTTTCTTGAATATCTTGAAAACTATTCAATTTTCAAGTCCTATTTGCTTTAAAAAATTAAAGAGCGTACAATTACCTACATATGCATGCCTTTATTTTTTTCTTCTAGTTTTAATAGTTTTCGAGATAACTTGTCTCAAAGTGAATGGATTTGTAACAGAATCTTAGTTGATAGTCCAGTCAACCATTGGTTGTGGAAAAAAAAATTAAATCTTATGATTTTGAAAATTGGTACACAGGTTTGTGAGGGGCTTCTTTTGAACGTACTGAAAGTCCCCGGCCCTGGGGTTTGCGGCTCGTGCCGCCATCTTGGAATTCCTCCCCCCCCCCTCTTTAAATTTTTCTTAAAGATCTCGAAAACTATTCAGTTTTAAAATTACAATTGATTTAACAAATTAAAGAAAGAGCATGAAATTCCCCACGAATACATGCATTTATTATTCTTCTACCTATAATAGTTTCAGAGATAATGGATCTCAAAGTTTGCCGCCATCTTCAATTTCATCCCCCTTTTTCGTCTTTTTTTGAATTTCTCAAAAACTATTCAATTTTCAATTACGTGTAATACAACAAATAATGATCGTAAAATTCCCTACAAATACATGCTTTTAATTTTCTTTTAGTTTTAATAGTTTACGAGATATTTAAGAAAAACTTTAAAAGGGGGATGAAATCCAAAGATGATGGCAAACTTTGAGACCCATTATCTCGGAAACCATTAAAACTAGAAGAAAAATAAAAGCACATTTTTGTAGGGAATTTTACGCTCTTTAATTCGCTAAATCACTCGGGTCCAGGGACTTTTGTACGCTCATCAGAAGACCATCACAAACGTGTATCAATTTTCAAAACTATATGATTTAATGTTTTTTTTTTCAAACCCTTCATTGACTGGACTATTAATGACCTCTTTAATGCTCCCTCTTACTTCAACAATGGGTAGCACCGTATATTGAAATACTGGAATAATTATCCCGAAGGGGCAAATTAACTGGTAATTTGTTAATTATAAGAAATGTTGAAAAGACTAACAGATTTTTATTGTTAATCTTATAAAAGTTGATTTAATTTTTGATAATGACAATTTGTATTATTTTTAATTTTTTTTTGTAAAATCAAAAATACATCCTTTATTTTACAATAAAAGATGTTATGCAAATACAGAAATAAATATTAAAATTAAAAAATATATATTTTTAAATTTTCAATAAAAACTATGCATTATTATAAAACAAAAATCATCGAAAATACATGTGTCGATGTATGCATGCATGTACAAAGGTGCTTAATTTTTTTGGCTAAGGTGCTTAAAAAGTCCTTAAAAGTGCTTAATTTTTGCAGCAATTTCTCACTACGCACCATGCTTTAGAAGGTCAAAAATAAAATTAATTTTGATTTAAAAATTTAGTTTTTATTCTGTTTGAATCATTGTTACGTTGTGATTGAATTACTAAAATGGCAAGGCTTGATCTTAAAAGCTATAATATAAAGATTTAGAAAAGATCTGTTCCAAAAAGCATAAAATAGTTATTAAATGTGAATTTCTTTAGTGTTCAATTATTGAGAATGACTTGTGTATATTAAAGATAAATTAGCTACGATTTTTGATTTCATCTCAATATATTTCAAGTTTTCAGTTAAGATTCTATTATTCATTATTGCTTCTACACTGTCTCTTGTCCTATTGACATCAAATATGTAAAAAAAGAAAAAAATCATGGTCGTTTTTTTGAAATTTTTTTATAACTTATTTTTATTATCATTTTTTATATTTTAATTTGTAGTTTGATTCCTGTAAAATCAGAACAACTGAAATATCAAGCGTATAGACACGTTTTACAATTTTTCAAGTGAAAAATTCAGTTATGTACAATTTCTACAATATGTAATTTTATGGCCCTTGAATTTTTCGTAAAAATTCAAGGTGAATTTTCTTAAAAAGCCCTTGAAAGTCCTTGAATTTTTTTCTTCAATAAGAGTGGGAACCCTGAAAAAAAAACAAAAAAAACCCAGTTTGTTCTGTTAATATAATACTTATGTAATGTTCTGTAATGGGGTTATTATGAACATTAATTTATCTATAAATTTGTACCTGCATCTATAAATTTTAATACCTGCATTTTCTTAAATTATTTGATTAAATTCAATATTTCTTCTATATTGGAATGTTATGAAAAAAGTTGCCTCATAATATCTTTCCCTTCCAAAAAAATTATATTTTTATTTTGTAGAAACTTTAAACATTCGTTTTGAATAAATAATGATAATGAATAAATAATGATATTTTAATTTCTTAATTTTTTTTCTATGTAAAATTATGTGAGGTATTTTGGTTACTGAAAACTTGCTTTTTTTTTGTACTGTATTACAATTTAGAAAGATTAAAGTTTTAAGAATTAAACAAAATAGCTCTAATTAATTGGATGTCTTCTTTAGTTTGATTTTTATTCTGAACCATTTATTCCTCTTTCCCATTAATTCTTAATTTTTTTTCTCAATTTATGAATAGAATTGAATATTTTATGTTATACCCTAATTTCTGTTCAACTGGAGTTTGTTTAATTAATTTCTATTTGATGAATTGTTCTTCCATCTGGAACAGGTTGGCGACAGAACCGGGAAATCAGGGAAAAGTCAGGGAATTTTATCAATCTGGAAAAGTCAGGGAAATTCATAGAAATATCTAAAAATCAGGGAAAATTAATAGTTATTTGTTACTTGAGTTAATATCTATAAATTAGTATCTTATGTCTACCATTATTTGTAATAATAAATGGAATTAAAAAAACTTATATTCATGTATAAAAGCATGAGTTTTTGATTAGAACAATTAATTTCTTATGATTTGTTAAAGAATAAAGATTTGAAGTAATATTTTGGCAGTTTCTCTTGTTTAAACTTTTGCTAAAATATATATTAGGTATGTATAATTATATACTATTTTTATATTTATGCTGTAACATGTTATTCTGGTACACATGCAAAAGTGCACTAATTAGTTATTGAACTGTTTTAAAGCTTTGAGCAAAGATCATAATAACCTTTACTGTTAACATAATTTAACTTGTGTACAAAGAGTAGTTTTAATGCTTCTTAGAATTCTTATGCAGTTTGAGAAGCAAAGTTTTTTGTTAAAATTTCCAGTATTTTTTACATATAAGAAATGTAATATACTGTTTTTAATAGATTTGTTTAGGATGTTCATTCCATTTTTTAAAAATTAAATTTCATAAAAAAAAATTCCCATTAAATAACTGGTAAAAGTGTTTTTAATAATATATATTGTGCACATATAGTGATTCTAAGTTGGGAGAAAGGCAGGAAACTAATATAATTAGTAGCCATAAATCAGGGAAATGTTGTAAGTTTAGTCAGGGAATTTTTTTTCACAGTTTCTGTAGCCACCCTGTGGAAAGAAATTTGGTATTTTTCTGTTAACTCAAAATCTATCAAGCACAGCAACTTTATGCTGCAAAGATAGCTAAAAATTGTATATTTTGTAACTTATAGTTATTGCCTTTGGTACCTCTTTTGGTGGTTCTCCTGCTTTAAAAAGTGACATTTTACACTAATATTTGCTTGGTGACAGCTCTGTAAAGGCCATGGAAAAATAGTGAAAATCTGCATTCTTTGATCTTCCATAGTATTGCATATATGATTATCTGCTCTCTTTCATATGTAATGTTTTTTTTTTTTTTTTCTTTTAGGAAAGATGTCCCAGATGATCAAAATTTTGATAGGTCACCATGGTACAAAAAATCATTCTCACCAGGTAGAAATGAATTTGAAATGTCTCGACATTCTTCTAGGAGAAGCTCTTCACCAAATCACCGGCATGATACCAGAAGGGTACCTTCTCCTCACCGGAGACCTCCTTCACCATATCGTAGGCCTCCATCATCTCACCGAAGACATCCTTCACCTCCTCACAGAAGACCATCATCACCATTTAGAAGGTCACCTCCTAGACATCGAAGAAGTCCATCACCAAGAGCTTCATTTCATAGACATTCTGAACGAGCCATAGATGGGCCTAAACACAAAAGTCCTCGAAGATCTCGTAGCCCTATTGTGCGAAGGACTCCAGACCGTTTTAATCCTGATGATCGAGGCTCTCATCGAAGGTCTGATGGACGTGCCTTGTCTCCAAGGAGGCATGATGTTAGACATTTGTCTCCTATGAGACATAGTAGGGATCGATTAAGAAGTCCTGAAAGAAATGGAAGAAGATCTTTTAGCCCAAGATCCCACCGAGATAGAAGGCGATCTCTTGACCGCTCGTCTAGAATACGTAATTCGAGAGGTAGTCCTCATAGAAGATCTAAAAGGTGAGTCATCCTTTTTTATTTCTACATTAAAATATTGTATAGTTATTTTGGATTGCAATGACTAATGAATAGAAGCTAAATACAGGTTAATTCAGTATGATTGCTGTGATTACAAATGGCTATAACTTCCTTGTAAACAAATGCAAAAAGAAAAAAATTGGTCGTAATGTAGAAGGAAGCTTTAAGTTTTGTTTGTGTATGCAATAATTGCTCTATATGCGACTATCCTTGGTCACCCAGATAATATCCAAAAGTCTACTAGTGGTAGTTTCACTTTCATTTGAAGCTTTCTCTCGGAATTTATTATTGCAGGTAAAGAAGGCGTTAAGACTGTGTTCAACATATCCCTTTGAAATGGTAGAAGTAATGTCAAAAAATTTATATGGCCACTACATTATTTATATATTTTTGATTTTTAAAATTATTATTCCTATTCCTCTAGATTTTGTATGAACATCCCATAGGCCAATAATGATTAAAAAAAAAAAGGGTTGTTGTTGGTATACACAGAGAATGCACTGGTTTTAATGATCACAAACAGTCTTAATAATATCTTGGATGAAATAGACTACCCCTCAAATGTTACATGTGTGACCAGGTCCATCCAACTGGTAAAGTAACTGCAGGAACAGTGGCATTCTGTGTGACCAAGGATAGACACATAGAGCAATTATTATGTATGTAAACAAAACGGTGCTTTTCTGATAGCCAGGCGCAAATGTCGTCAATTGTGAACCAAATGCGAGCCAAGCGAAAGGATTTGGCACGAATGTCGTTAAGTGAACCAAACGCTAGCCAAGTCGCCAAGTGAAGCAATTTTTCGTTAGCGGGGCGCAAATGTCGTCGATTGTGAACCAAACACAGGCCAAGTCGCCAAGCGAAGCGATTTTCCGTTGGCCGGGCGCAAATGTCGCCAATTGTGAACCAAACACGAGCCAAGTCACCAAGAGAATGGTTGTAAGAAATTTGGCGGAATTCTACATTATTTGGTGATTTTTCGCTTGCGCCCAGCTAACGGAAAAGTACCAACAAAACTTTAAGTTTTCTTCTGGTATTGTGTGCAAGTTTTTTCTTTGTTGTTGTTTTCAAGGAAGTTATAGTCATTTGTAATCTGAGCAATACTTTTTAATTGCCCTGTAAATCCTGTACTTGGATTAATTAATTTTCTGTACCTGGATTATTTAATTTCTAGCTCTTGAATAGGAATTTGACTCTTGAAATTCTAAATAGTGGTTTAAAAACATTTTTTTTCATGTGGAGATTTGTGCGAACTCTTTGGTATAAGTGATGTTAGTGAATCCATGGATTATATTCTTAGAAATTTTTATGAACAATTCCATTCTACTTTTTGATTGCATTGTTTTGGAAGATGAATTTATGATTATAATAATCTGAGTTGGCCAGGTAGCAGAAGAGAATTTATGGAAGTTCTAACACTTTTCTCCTCCTCATCATAATTGCTTTGTTTTTAAATTAGCTAATAATTTTACATGATTAAGGAAAATCAAAGCCTGCTTAATGTTAAGAGGAACATTTCTTCATAAGGAGAGTTTTTAATACAAGTAAAAAAAGGCATTCTAGTAAATACAGTTGACTGTAAAGATGCTGGTCAAATAAATTTTTAAAGAGAAAACTGACTTAGTTAAGAGTTTCAATTGAAATTCTGTTGGCAATTTGTGTCTCGGTGAGTTAACCACTGTAGTATTTCCCAGTATCATCGATTTAATAAATTGTTGCAAATTCTTTGGAACCATCAATGCATATCCTCCCCCCCACTTCCTACCGAAAAGTAAATGCGGTAATCAAAATTGTTACTACATAATTGAATTAAGTTTTCTTCAAAATACAGTAATAAGTGTTATACTACATTTTTAATGGACCTTCAAGTATCTAAAGTACTGTGCTGCTTTACAGTACCATAAAAACAGAAATATTACAAAGCTTAATTTTTGATTTTAAGATGCAAGAAAAAGAGTCATTTGCAAAATTACATTAATGTTTATTAGGAGTTATTGATATTGCTGCATTTTGAATATATGCTGCATTTTCATTTAAAGATATTTTTCCCTTTTAAAGTTATTTAATTCTTTTTATTTATTAAGTTAAGAATATAAGTTAAACATTTTTATATCCTTTAAAAATAAGTATTGGTTGCAAGCTTTTTGATAATTTCGATACTAATTCTTAAGATAAAGATATCACTATAAAAAAAAAAATTTCAATAACATTTATATTTAGCAAGACTTATGTGCAATTATCAAGAATACCTTCTTATTTTAAAAACATTAATATCTCTTTAAGTATGTATTGTTTTTCATGTCTTCATTTTTCAAAAAAATGTGTAGAATTAAAAATTTGAAAGTGCAAAGTTTTAAAGATAATTTTGTTAGTACTAAACCAAATTAGATATACATATTTTAGATTTAATCTGTAAGCACCTTGTATGGGTAGTAGATCTATTTATAATTTGTGTTGCTGGAAAGTGTTTTTCTTTTACCTTTTTGTATTGTTTATATTCAAGGTCAAGTTTAGATTTATTTTCTATTGTACAACTTTCATTCTTTTTTGATGCAACAATGGGATTCAACTACTGTCGTGTTTGTGCTTGTGTATTTATTTCCCTTAGTGTGTTTTTATTCTCCAACAATTTTTTTCTTCATTTCAGGGATTCAACTGAACGAGACCAAGACCAAAAACACAGAAAAGGAGAAAAGGATAAATTCAAAGACAGTTTATCTGAGGGGCAGAAAGCTGTACATGGAGATTCTTCAGATGATCAGTATGTGTCATTAGAAGACATTCTCTCTTTTGCAATATATCAGTTTATCAAGATGCGTTCTAATATAATATGTCCAGCTAGACAAGAAATGCATTTCTTAAATTATCTGTTTTATAACATTCTATGTATGTAGGAGATGGATTACTTTTCTCTTTTTCTTTAATATATTTTGTTTTGATCATTTTTTAAAAGTATATGTAGATGTTTCATCTGTTTTTCATACATACTCATTTCCGGAAGCTTAAAAATTATGTATCTGTATTGGAATTCCCAGATTTGAATAATTATGTTCTTAATTAAGTGTGTTAGATATTAGAATGCTGATTTAAAGTGCTGAGTTTTTGTTGAAAGTAACTTTTGAGTTAATGATGAGTAATATTGTTTTCTTCTGTTAAAAAAAGTTATTAAAATGCCAGTTATAATTTTTAAGATTTCTTGTGAAAAGTTAAGGTATTAGACATTAATTTACTCTGAAATAATTATCAAAATGGTTTTAAAATGACTATTATCCTAATAAAATCAACCCTGGATATTGCTTGTAAATATTTTATATCTGTTATGTTACATTAATTTTCACTTATAAATTTGTATTTAAATTCGTACTGCAAGTTATTAGATTGATATTGCAGTATTAAGTCAGTTATATTTATAAAATAATCATTAAAGGCATTAATATACATTTTAAAATTTTTCAATTTATACATTTTAAAAAAATTGTTCAATAATTGGGGTTTTTTTGGCATATAAAGTTACAAATTAATTCTGTATTTAATGTTTCTGATATGCATTTTATTACTTAATTTCTTTAAACAAGCTGGTTACTAAAAGATCATTATCGTCACTAATAAATGTGTTTTTCCCTTTTAGAAATGTTGATTTGGAAGTAGAAGATGAGGAGGAAGAAGATGAAGAAGCAGTCATTCAAAGGAGAAGGCAGCAACGTCAAGAACTGTTGAAAGTAAGTTTACAAAATCCTTACACCTGTGAATAGCAGCAGAAAATTTTAAATGTTATAATGTTTTGTTGTGTATGATTTGTCTTTTAATTATTTTTTTCCAAATACATATATATATATATATAATACTAATGATATCTTGGTTTAGTAATGTAACTTTTTTTTGAAAGTGAAGATTTGTGCCGACTTTGATCAAATTGTTTTGATACAATAAAATTTATCAGAAGGCTGCCTTAACAGTGAGTGATACTTCTAATTATCTGCATGTTTTTCATGTTGTATAGGCATAAATTTGTGTGAATTATGCAGTGTGACGTCGTGAGACCACGGGTAGCGTGACCAGCTAAACTAGTATCAAATCTAATAATTTTATTTTAAAGTTACTCTTGGTTATTATAGATTACAAAATGAGCAATAATTTATGTACAGTATATTACAGACGTGAGTAAATTTACAGGATGGTGTTTGAAACATTCTCTGCAAGTAGAAATAACAGTTACTTAGAGCAACAGCTCTACTGTAATCGATTGAATGTTCAATAATTGAAAGTTCATGAGCATCCGCTCATCTCGAATAAACTCGAACAGTTCAGATACGAGAGCTATGCTCTACTAAAACAGTTAAAGAGAAGCGTACAGCTTCTTAACTCTGCTTGTCTCAGCTACACAACTGGCCGCATGGGACCCAGTTATTTCTAAAACTGATCTGAAGATCCAGCACTCGAAACATGTTGCTATTATCGGAATCCGATCAATAAATGATCACCGATTGAAAATCAACTCCCCCTTTTCTTTTTTTGCCGCAACTTAAATCTCTTTTTCGTAGGGTCGAGGTCCGCCCAACATGTTACGATTTCCGCCCCAATTCGTGAAGTCCACCAATGAGGTCTTCCTTTCACCAGGTGGTTGATTTATGTCCAGTGACAGTCTTGGCTATTAGCCTTATCGTCTGTGGATAGTCTCGTCTCAGTTCAACTGAGAAGGAACATCCATCACTCCTTCTTAATTGGGAGTTTCCAAAAAGGTTTTGTGTGCCAAGTGTCACTAGATATGGAGTGAAAAGCTCTTTGTATGAATTCTCTTGTGGAGTTTTGCCGACCGGTCCAGGTGGCTACTTTGGCGAGGCCGATTTTAGCAGCTGTTCTGGAATCTTCGCAGCAGATTTGAACTATGCATTTGAGAATTATAAAATATTTTGTTAGATTTATGTATTTTGAGTTGAACATTCATTTTTCCCTTTTAGTGATGCGCTTTAATTTTACAATACATATTTTTTAGTGCAAACATTTTGTTTTAATTCTCTAGAAATTGGGTGTTGAGCAACCAACACCAGGTAGTGGGTTATCTTCTCCTGTCCGTTCAAGCAGTGGAACAGATTCTCCCGACTCTGCTATTATTGGAGATGAGGTATTAATGCATTCTATTTTATACTATTTATTTTTTCATCTTTATTGAGTACTCTTCATGATCAGTTTTAAATTAAATTAAAAAATTTTTTTTGAAAGGCTGCTGCTAATTTTTTGGCGGAACAAGATGATCAGTCAAATGATTTTGAAGCATCCATTATGGACAAAAGAAAAATAATGGGATTACAGGATACACTTAATGAAAAAGAAGGTGATGGTAAGCAGAGTTTATAATATAAATAAGAAATTGCTTGTGTAATATGAAAGTAGTTAAGTATTTATTTTTATGAATTGTGATATTTCTGGCTGTAAATTTTAGTAGATGCTATTGGAGAAAAATCACTAGAGTATTGTTTATTTTTTTAAAAAAATTGCATTCATTTTAAGCCAAATTAGTAGTAATATATGTAGGTTTATTGTAATAAAATTTGTTATATTCTTAGACTAATTTTTTATTTAAGAAGGTGATTTTAGACAAAAAGCTTCAATAATTTTTTGAAGATGATATAAAATATGATCATCCAGATCCCTAAAAAGGTTAATTTTTTTAAAAACATTTGGGACAATTGGCCAAGGGTTTATCTGAAATTTTTTAAAATGAATAAAGGAAACTTGTTGTTTATGGCTGCAAAAATTGAATTATGTCATAATGGTAATGGCATCGTATCTTATTGTGCTGAAGCAATGATTACAGGTGGACGGTGACAACTCGTCCATTAAAGCTGAAGTCCTCCCTGAAATTATTTTAAAAGATTGTATTTTTTGTTTTTATACTAATTGGCTTACTTTTCCAATTTGAGAGTTCAATAATCAATGAAAATGGCAAAAAAGTGATAAAAACGTAAAAGGAAGGCAGAAAATCAATCAAGAATTAAGAGAGAGACAGACCAGAGCTGCATAGAGTTTTTTTCCCTCCTAAGGATCAAAATTTGCATGCTGAGCAACGCGAACTGAGTTCTCTCAAAAGAAAAGCAACCATTTCTCTGCTTGAAATTACATGCCCTTGATCTGCGTTTTCCCCAGCTCTCCGTTTGGCGCGACTTCCTCGTTTGGCTTTTTTTTTACTTTTTCTCGGTAGGCCTGCATTAAGTAGTTTTTTTAAATCAAATTCTGGAAGAGTTGTAATTTTTTGCTCCTTTATGTTTTTTTGGGGTGCTGATTACGAATCTGAAGTTTTCAGCCAAAATTTTTGTTGGAATTTTAGTTACAATCAAAAGACATGAAAAAGCGGCCCCCCCCCCCCCCCATTTTTTGCCTATAACACAAAAACTATCAATTCTAGTATATTATTATATACCAAAAAAATAATCAGCTCTGCTTGTTTCTGAGCTGACAAGCCACCACTAATTGTTGCCCGTTCGTGTTATCACAGTCTACGAGGCAATATAAATAATCTGAGTATTTGTGACATTCCAGACCTTCCCGAAGATCTGCAAACTTTATGCAGGTGGTCTGGGATGACACCTTTGTTCAGGAGTATACGAGAAAGTCTTGGGGAGATCACTCCCGCTGGTTTTATCTGATACATTTCAGTTTCAACTCGTAAATTTAAGATATTTATTAGATTAAAGTTTATTTTGTTTCTTTTCATTGTTTACCAAAATTACTTGGAAGAGTAGGAGCTTTCTGTTGTATTACAAAAACTAAAACTTATAACACAAAAACTATCAATTTTAGTATATCATTATTATATACCAAAATAATCAGCACAAAATTTCCAACAACTTAGATCTATACAACTTTTGAAGTACTGCTTGTTACTAAACTGACGTGCCGCCACTGCAAGTGGATCTCTTTTATTGTTATGAGGTATTGTGCAAATGTGTAAGTCAGTGTTGTGGTATAAAAAAATATTTTATGAGTGTATTTCAGAATTCATTTTTATTACGATTATATGCTTATGAGCAAGAGTAGCAGGTATCTAATTTTTCAGATTTGAATTGTCCTTTAATAAAACTGCTACCATCCTTATAGTACTTAGATGTCTCTATAAAATATCCAGATAATGAAATCTTTCTGATTCTCCTTCCTCCATCTCTATAACTGTTTACCAGAAATTTAAAATTGTATTATGTTTTTATAATCAGTTCAGAGTTATGATTTAAAATTTATGTAATTCAAATAATAATTGTTAATTTTATAGATAAGCAAAATTTCTGGATATTTTTAGATAAACTATCTGTCTTAAATTTTGATTTAGAGCAACAATATAATTAAGAAAGTGGGATAGTGTTAGATTATATCAAAATCAATGGAGTAGTGAAACTTCTTGTCAAAGAAAATTAGTGAAAATCCAGTTGTTTTTAAAAATATGTTATGTTTGTGCATCACCTTAATATCTACAATCATTCAATCATTTGGAATTATGTCAGATTTTTACAGCATGCTAGTTTTGAGGATTTTTGAAGTGGAGTTGCAATCAAATCTGATATATTTATTTTCAAAGAAATATATGTGTCAAATAATTTCAGTTTCTCATAGCTGATTTTAAAATATGTATTCTATTCTTATGCTTTTGTAATGAGAAATTTTTCTTATAACTTAGCTGCAGAGAAAAAGAAAAAACTGGACATGTTTTCGGAAGCTGATAATTTCTGTTCAGATTTGGTGAGTACTGTATTATTTTTCCTTTTATTTCATGACCATTGGAATACAGGTGATTTTTTTAAAATTAATATTTTTGATTTCTGTTATAGAGTCCAGCATCATCACGTCTTATCTCTGCATCTGGACAAGAAAATCCAAATCTAACTGACAATTGGGATGATGCAGAAGGCTACTATCGTAAGTTTGATTTGAAATCATTGCTTGGCTTGATATACATAATAATGTTGATTAATATATTAATTTTTTTTTAAAAAAATTTGCTCCAAAACTAACGACTTATAATCTTATTGTCATCTAGTTTATAAGTTATTTTTGCTGAATTTGTAGTTGAATTCTTTTTTGAGAAATGTTGATTAAATATTTATTTAAGAAATGATGAATTTGTGTTTAGAAAAATAACTCTTCTTGATAGGTGTCCGTATTGGAGAAGTTTTGGATACACGATATACAGTTTATGGATATACAGGACAAGGAGTATTTAGCAATGTTATTAGAGCTCGAGATATGGCCAGAGGAAATCAGGATGTTGCTATTAAAATTATTCGAAATAATGAAATTATGTAAGTAATGTTTTAGAATTAGTTTTTATTTTTAGTTTATTTAACCATTTTTCTGTATTATGTTAGAAAAGGAAACTGTCTGTTTTGAGTAAAAGCTCAAATTCAAATAATTTTAATGGGATGTTTTAAAACATTTTTTTAAAGTTCATTTTATTCAACTAACTTGCATGACAAGAACAACATCCCCCTTTTCCTTTGTTGCTTTCAGTGTTATGAAATAATAAGCGACAAAATTTCGAAATCAGGTGATTGGATGTTTTCCTATCGAGGAATAAGTTTATTTGTCAACATGTGTTTTTTTTTTATCAGATATCATAATCTATGCATCTGAATGCATGCTAGAATACTTTTCTAGATAATTATGTCAAGTGTAAATAGAGCGCTATGTTTGTCACTTGATTAATATTTTAACCCTTAAATGCTCAATGTTGCTATTAAGCAACATACCTAATTTTGTCTTTTAAAATCTTGAGAATAAGACTGAAGTTCTAATGCCTGTTGTTGCCAATAGGATACATAATGAAATTTTTATTAAATCAATTTACAACATATAGATGGCAGCCTGACAACATATAGATGGCAGCCTGACAACATATAGATGGCAGCCTGACAACATATAGTCGGCAATTTTTAAAAAAATCAGGTTTTTAAGGGTTAATTTCTGTCTGTTGTCCCCATTTGTTTCATGTAATATGTTTTCTTTTGAAAAAATAACTCATTTGAAAATCTATTAAAAATTTCGACATATTTGCTAAATTATTTAGCTCTTTAATCAAGTTTTTTTGTCACTAATTATTACAGTTCCCCATTTTTATGTTGTGATCTTTGTAGTACAATACAACATCTACATTTTCTTTAAAGAGCCTCTTTTGAAAATTCAGTAACTGCTAATTAACAATGCTCTTTTATGAAGTGGTGTAGAACAAACGCATTTCAGCAATTTTGAGAAACCCTGGAAGAGTAATGACATAATAAAAGTTTTTATGAGCAAAAGCTATCTCATTCCAAATTTAGACATCCACAAACAATACAGATTATAATATAAGAATTTTTAAAGGCAAAAATATCTTGTTTCAAGATAGAGAAATATTTCCTTCCACTGAAAAATGCATGAAGTTAATGAAAGAACTTGTCAAGTGTTTAGCACCTTATTAAGATCTCTAAGCTAATAACAAGCTTTTTCGAATAATAATAATAAAATACATCAGAGGATGAAGATTTCTTCTCAAAAAGAAATTTAATTGATGTGCTTAGTGACTATGATGAAGAAAATATAATTTACTAATTATATCACAACTTAGTAACATAATATAGTTTGATATCAATATTATGAAAATTGCTTTAAGAAAAATATTTGTTTTGGTTATAAAAGATAATACTGTTTTTTAATAAATCCCAGCTTATGTACTAGTTCTTTATTCCATGTTTCACAGATTCATGTTGCACATAATTTTTTAGGAACCTTATAAACAGTGATTTGTGGAGAAGAGATTTACCTGAAACTCTTTATTAAACTTTAGTTCTGAATAAATGACATATTGAGAGTATTCATTATTTACTAGAGGTTGCCCAGCGGTCGAAATTTGACCGTAATTCATTAAGTTTTTAAGTTTGAACGTTATTGAGGTTCTTTTGTCAAAGAGTATACCTCTATAATCATTGCATATAATTTTTTTGAATTTTGTTCTATTACGTCAGCTGCTAGCATGTACAAATATGTCATTATGTATTAATTTTCGAATTATTTGAAAATAAGAATGATAGGAAAAATGAGGTGTAGCTTGGCTAAGTAATATTTAAAAAACAATAATGCGTTTTTTGACATTTCCTTGGGGGTTTTTTTATTACTATACTGGCCAGGTATTACCAAGGCTACACAGTTAATTTGCCAATCTTTTTCAAATCATATAAAAATTAATACAAAAAATGAAATAAAGAATATCTGCTTCGTATTTTTTTATATATTTTTTATTGAAACAAAAAAAACAAAAAAAAAACCTGGGCGGTTAAAAAAATAAATGTCGTCCAACTGTTGACCACAGACTTTTATGTGTTTGACATTCAGTATGAATGTAAACAATGAATTTTTTTAATTTAATGTATTAGTAATACATACTATATATAAATTCCTCTACTCTGTGCGCCTGTTTGACCACAGACTAATATGTGTTTGACATTGACAGATTTAAATTATCCGCATTTTGTATTTCACTCCAAAGAGTTTTTTAATAAATAATCTAAATAAACCCCCTCTTGGAGTGGATTTCACTGCGGGGGGATTAAATCAATTACAAATCATCCACTCCGCTAATTTTTAACAGTGTATGAACGTAAACAAGGAATGTTTTATTTTATTTAATGTATTTGTAACATATATTATACATAAATTTTACCTTTCTGCACTCCTTCTCCATATCAACTTGAACTATGCCAAATCTCACACTCCTCCGTGCACGCAATGTGCTTAAAAAGGGGTACACAGTTTTTTCTTCACGTATTAATATATAGATTTTAACTATGGCTAGACTGGTCTCATTTTGTCTCTCTCCCTCTGCGAGATCTTTGTGTCTCTTTTTAACATTTCTTGTCCATTTGGAAAGAAGAGCTATATTGTACAACTAGAGAACAGAGAAGTTAAATTAATCGATGAACCATTATCTATTTTATAAGAGTGATATTACCTTACTAAGTATTGCTTACTGTTGGTTTTCAAGCCAATACAGTAATAAATTTAGTGCAAGCATGTTTCATAGAATATCCTCATTATAAGTAATGTATTTTGTGAAAAATATTTGTTACAAATACACAGAATACAAAAGTATTTTTTTGTGCTCAACCCTGGTGTTTCCATTAAGGTTTTTATTTTATATTATTACTAGCAGTACGCACACACGTTGCCTGTGGAATCAGAATTCAACAAAATGCGGGGAAAAAACACCCACAATGACATGAAAAAGTTCTGAAAACAAAACAAAGGATACACATTATTGATTTTCCCGCTTATTTTTCTTCACGATAATGACATTTCAACCGTAGAAAAACAATACGGAGAACGTTAATCTGAAACAATATTAAAAAATTGCAACTTGAAAATGATTATTATACTGCAAGTAAAATATGCAAGATTTAAACACGTTAAGACACTGCTGAAACGCACGGCGTTGCCCATGGAATTAGTACTTCAACAAAATGAAAAACAAAAAACACCCACAATAACATGAAAAAATTTTGAAGACAAAAGATACACATTATTTGATTTTCCTGCTTATTTTTTTCGCGCTACAGTACAGAGTAGGTTAATCCAAAACAATGTTACAAAATTGGAATGTGAAAATGATTATTATACAGCAAGCAAAATATAAAATTGAATCCGAAAATAATCAAAGTAATTCATTCAGTTGAAGGTCATGACGTATCCTGCGCTCTGCACCATCAACCAATCAAAATTGCCTGCAATGTTCCGAAGAAGTGTCGCACATGGAAACTCGTTAGAGGAAAAAATATCTTTCAACTAACCAGGGAAAAAATAATTATAAAAAAAAAAAAGGGAAAAAATATTTTAACCATTCTTGTTTTAAATCCGACAGAACCCTTGCAGTTATAAGCTGGAAAAAATTGAAAATGATAGTTTTATTAGAACGTTGGATGCAGCAAATTTAAAAATAAAATTTAAATGGTGAAGCTTACTATTTTTTAAAAATTTTTCAATTCATTAAATTACATTAGACGTTCAAAACAAACTTCATTAGAATGAAAATTGTTCGTTCTATCCAATGGTACATGGATTGTTTTTCAACTATCATTAGGAAAGATATTACAGCCGTAAAAGTGTCAAAACAACACAAAACATTAAATAAAAAATTTTCTAGATTAAATTTTAAAATTCCGGCTTCGAGGTGCATTCAGTCACCATTACGACTACCTGCGTGCCAAATTTCATGGCTGTAAGTGCGATAGATTCGTCTGGACATTGCTCACACACGCAAACATTGCCTTTTATAAGTAAGATTATGAACAAGACACATTTGTGATTGTAATGCAAGAAAATTCAACACAGATTCAATTCAGTTGTAGTTCTTCTGACACACAATTTGGGCCACCGTGGCCAAGTCTTGGCTTTGGGGTCGGAGAGTACTATGTTCAAAACTTGATTTCGCTGAAGATCCACCATCTGTGTGGACTTGGTGCATGTTAAATCTGACACTATGGGCCAAATGTCCTCCTGCTGGTGTGGTGCAGAAGTTTGGAGAAAGCATCATTATCTGACTGCGGTTTAAAATTACGATGCCCATCCCAAAATAGTCCTTGTGTTGCTTTAAAATGGTATGTTGATATATCTAAACTAAACTAAGCTTTAATTTGAATGCAAGCTAGACAACTTTATTTGTAACTGTTAAAGAGTAAAATAATATTTTCATATGTCTTTAGATAATCAATATTTAGTGTTCTTTTTCATTATATTCAAAAATTATTTTTTTGTTAACCTAACAAACATATAATTATATTTCAGAGCTTGTATGCTTTTGGAAACAAGATACTACTTTCTGTACTTCAGAAACATTTAAAATAATTTATATTATTTTAATTGAAAGGCACTAGTTAATTTTTTTAGCAGAGAAGAATCCTGTTTTCTGCTATGTGTTTCATCATAGATAACTTTGCATTTTTTGATAAGACATTAGCTTAGATCTTTGCTTCAGTTTTGCAAATAAAAAGTCTACTATACATTTGAGAGGCAAAATTTATGACACAATTTTGTATTTTTTTATATAAACTACTTAAATATTTCTTGGATAAAATTCATACATTTTGTATAAAATCTTTTTATATATACATATTTCATTTTTGTAAGATGCTATTATGTGTTATAAATGAGGTACAAAAGAATACCTCAACTTTGAAAGGCTCTATTTATAAAATTAAAAAAAAAAAATTGCAGCTTAGGCTACAGTTGCTTAGAAAACAAAAACTCAAGCAAATTCTACACAGTTTCCAAAATCATCCTCCTTGTTACTTTTCAGCTGTCGTCAAATCAGTAAAATTTCTGATTATCCTCTTCTCATAAATGTGTTGAATAGCATTGTGTAAATTGTTTTTTTTTTCAGATATATAATCTTTCAAAGTTGAGAAATATTTTTGTAGTTACCCTGTGTTTAAAAAATCTTTCCATCTAATGAGAAATTTGTTTTACAGGCATAAAACTGGTTTGAAAGAATTAGAAATGTTGCGGCGACTAAATGATGCTGATCCTGATGATAAATTCCATTGCTTGCGCTTATACAGACATTTCTTCCACAAGCAACATTTATGCTTGGTGTTTGAGCCTTTATGGTGAGATATTCATTAAACCTTTCAAAATTGAAAGGACTTCTAAATATGTCATATAATCAAATAAAATTAATATAATACTTCTATTTGTAGCATGAATCTTCGAGAAGTATTGAAGAAATATGGCAAAGATGTTGGATTACATATCAAAGCTGTCCGTTCTTACAGTCAGCAATTGTTTTTAGCCTTAAAGCTATTAAAAAGGTGCAATATTTTACACGCAGATATCAAACCTGACAATATATTGGTAAGTTTTTGTTTTTAAATGCATCATCTTTAAGATCTAATAAAATTGTAGTTAATTCTATAACTCAGGGATGAGATTCTTCCTCTTTTTTGCGAATTTCCACTTTTTTTTGTTATTTTGAAGAAATTCCGCTTTTTTGTCTTTTTTTCTCTCAAAATTCCGTTGTTTTTTTTTTTTTTTTTTACCGCAAAAAATTAGCTTTTTCTTCCGAAAATTCCGCTTTCACACAAAGAAAAGAAACCTTCCTATCTTCCGTTTTCGAAAGACAATTCTGGGAAAATATGCTCGGCCGTGTGGCTTAACTCCACTGGCTAGGAAACTAGCTGATTCATCTTCTCCTGACGAATCAACATTATATCGGCAAGCTCTACAAGGATGAACATTCCAGCATTCAGTGCCATTCCAAGTATTAAATACCACCTTTTTGCAGAAAACAAAACCTCTGTGGCATATTTTGCAAAAAAAAAATTGCATGAACATGTTGAAAAAAAAAAATTAGTTGGAAACTTAAGGTCATCTTGTAGGGCATACCAAGATGAAGAAATAATAAAAAAAAAAAATGGAACAAAAACAAATAAATAAACTACATGGAAAAAAAAGAACTCTTGTCAAAAGAGGCAGCTGAAAAGCTGTGTGCAAATGCAACAAAAAAGCAGAGAATAAGACATAAATAAAAAATAAAACTTGATTTACGTAGGCATTCTAGAGATAGTGTAGTCCCGACAACTATGTCAGTAATTAAACAGAGAGATACTAATGAAGACTGTGCAAAAACTTTTAGCCTCTACTGAAAATAAACTTGCAGAGGATGCAAACACATCCTTTATTGAAGAAAAATCTGTCAAAGATAGGAGTCTTCCAAAACAAGGGGTGAAGCGTGTTAATGGAGATCTGTTACCAACAAAAGCCACACATAAAAAAACGAAAGAAAATCACTTCTGCAACAATTAAGGAAGTGTTTCAAAGGGTTTCAAATAACAATAATGCTAAATGAATCTGTGATTGTAACTGTACAATTTCTCGACCCTCTCGCCTTATAAGGTGCAAAATCATTGTGCTGTTACTTTTGCAAAAATGTATAAAAATAAAAGAAATAAAACAGAATTCAGTATATGATACATTATTAAAATTTATAAAGAGCTAATACACTTTACACAATTGCATGAAGCAAAAGAAATTATTTGCCCTCATTTTTATTTATTTTTTGAGCTAACTTTTATCAAAGGCTATTAAATATAATTCTTCTCAGACTTCTGTTGGGTGTATGTTGAATCGCAGTGATGTACAGGTGGTAAATGTTTTAATGTCTAATTTTGTATTTTCTGATGCACCTGATGATGTGTTAAACTTGTTTGTTAACTTTTAATGTGAATGATTTAATAATAATTTAATGTTCTTTTTCTTATTTATACATACTGAATTATAAATAATTAAGTTATTAATTATTATAGTGTAATATTTTCATTATATTGCGTGTTCTATGTTTTACTTCTTAAAACATCTTTCGCGTATAAATTATGGTACAAATGTATTGCTCGCGTATGATTTCAGTCTTTTTGCTTTTTTGCCAATCTCATTCCTGATAACTGTCATTGGCGTATTTATATACATTGCAGCATCTATATGTTATATAGTGTGTGTATATACATATATATATTTAATTTTTTTAACTTTCTTTAATTATTTCTAACGATACCTCATTTTTTATTACTTCTACTTCCATCGTAATAAGCGCACTTCTACTTTCATTTTGAGTCACGCGTGTTCCGGGAAAATCCCCTCTTTTCCGTATTTAACTTCTCTGCTCATTGTTAACTGCCCTTTTTTGCTCTGTCTTTAACTGTCGAGTGACACACAGCTGGTGTTGTTCGACAATATTATCATGGGTTTTACTTTCAATGTCATCTGAGATGCTAAACTAAACTTATCACCGTCACCTGAAGAGTTCACCTGGGACTTGCCCATGTTTTTAAATAGGGTAAAAGGATGTTAATAAATGGATTTTGTAGGATCAAGTGGTACTAGGGACCGTGCCACTTAAGATTTTGTCTGTATTTAAGAGGTTAGTGAAATAATAGTCAGCATGTGTAATTTTTTGCAGACTTTCAGAAATTTTGTTTCTTACCTTTTTTGTACCATACTCAGTTTCAGTTGTTAATGTTTGGATTAAAAAGAAAAACATTATTGGATTGTTAATAGAAAATATTAGCACTATTTCTTTTTAAAGAACTTGTGTGTTTATATTGTAATAAAACATTTTTTTATTTATCTGGCCATAATTTATTGTTAAAAAATTAACATTACCTGTTTATGAAAATATTAATTGCTCTATGCCTTTTATAGCAGTGAGAGATGACAAACAGATCAAAATTGCAACTTATAAATTGTTTGGTTATTGTGCAGTATACATTTGAAGAAATAAAGATGATATCAAATATATTTAAATGATTAGAATTCACTTTATGATTGTTGTTAATTTATTGTTTTGAAGTATTATATTGTAGATTGTATATATTCTTCTAGAAAAGAAGTTTCACTTGATGTAATATTATTGTATGTAGATGTGGCAAATAATGGAATTGGCTAATTAAAATAAATTTACATATTCAAATTTCAGAATATAAAAGTGAAGGTTTTGTTCTAATGAATTTTTTCAATAGTACTTTACTGTAAGTTAATTGCATTAGCTCTATATTCTTTTATATAAGAGAAACAATGTTACATGGAATAAAGTTACAGCTGATGTATATGTTTATTTATCTTAGAAACCTTCCTTTTCTTTTGCATAAGGTTGTGAATATGATACAAGATGCTTTAATTTTGATAATGATTAATGTGTGCAAAATTATAGATAATGTTCATGTTTTGCATGTTACTTAGTTTTTTTTTTCTTTATATATTACAGTTAGTAACTTGGAAATTATTTTTACAAGTTTCCCTTATCTGTTGTAATTTTAATAATTTGTGTATGAATTATATTTTATTTCCCAAGTATTTTTTCCCCTTATAATTTTAACTTGATTTTTTTTTCTTTCTTCGAGTTGATCTGTCTTTTGAGTGATTTTTTCTTGCATATGAATATTACTGTAATGTTGTATTAGTTTTTTTAATGTTTTTCCCTAGATTTTATTTATTTTTGTGTTCATTTCAGGTCAATGATCGCAAACTTGTTCTGAAACTATGTGATTTTGGTTCTGCATCTCATGTTGCAGATAATGATATTACACCATATCTTGTGAGCAGATTCTACAGAGCACCTGAAATTAGTAAGATTATATAAAATATATTTTTAGTGATCCATAGCATTAACTTTGCAATTTCATTATTTATTTGTTAACATTTTTTCTGATCTGGAAATGCCACGTATAATTTTGTAAAGTTTTTTTTGAAGATTTTTCATTGATCTTGAAATCAGAAATCCTGCATAAATTTTTTTTAGCTGTGTTAATAAATACATTGTCTATAGGGAAGTCATAAATAAAATGTCTTATCCATTGCTTTTTTTCTTTAAAATGTTATTTATTTAATTATGAACATCTTATATTGCTATTTATTATGAACTAGGAAATCATAAGTTTTTTACATAAGCCATTTAAAATGGTCATTTATGGTAGTTTTGCTCAATTTCTCAGATGAATTTAAAATACTATAATTATTAGAATAAAGAATAAACTGATGTTAAGTAATATCTAGACTACTTTAAAAACTCTAGCGTTAAAAGGAGTGTTTTTTACAAACAGCAAGCTATTGTAGTGGCAAGCAAAAATGTGCCAAAAATTAGCCATAGTAATAGCTAAATTCAAGTAATGGCAAAAGTGTTAATTGTTGAACTGTTATTTATTTGTGCTTCTGATTTAAATTAATTATTGAAATTTAACTTTATAATTTTTATACCTTGTAACTCTACACAGAAAAGTATTAATTCATTTTTTTTTTTCAGTCTTAGGCCTGCAGTATGATTTTGGAATCGACACATGGAGTGTTGGATGCACTCTTTATGAACTGTACACTGGGAAAATAATGTTTCCAGGAAAATCTAACAATCAAATGTTGAAAAATTTTATGGACCTCAAAGGCAAATTTCCTAATAAATTGATTAAAAAGGGAGCTTTCAGAGAACAGCATTTTAATAGCAGCTGCAACTTCCTGTCCCATGAAGTTGACAAAGTAACTGAAAGGGTAAGCAGATTTTTATGTATTTTTACTGTTTTGGATCAGTGGTGCACTGTAGTCGGTGACAACTCAAGTTAATATTATGCACAAACCTGTCATCGACTGCATCACAAATGAATAACGTAGTTCTTGCTGTTATGCATTTTAGGGTTTACAAAGGATTTCATGAAAATAAATAATACTAGTAAACTTGCTAAATTTTTCCCACAGAACACTGGTTACTGATGTTTAAACTGTAAATAATCTTTCAATAGTAGAACTTATGACCTAATCTAATCATAAATTATTGTTCTGATCCATTCTATCAACATCAATTCATCCCATATTGCAAATAAGTTGTCTGAAAATCATATGCTTAAGAAAGTCATAAATCTATGACTCAATAAATACTAACAAATCTGTGAACTCTTATCTTTTCATTTGTAATTTTGCTGTGAGCTAAGTATAATTTGGAGGACCAGACTTTTAGTAAAGGACTCTTCCAATTTCTATAGTCGACTCCATCACTGAATTATTTTACATGCATATATACACAGAACAAAAGGCAATAAAGCGTTCATAAGATCCTTAACTGCTGAACTTAAAAGCCTGAGAATACTCTTGCATCGAATTATCGCAATTTTAGTATTAAAACTAAAATTTAATCATTAATTAGCTTTACAATTTTACACAAAAATTACATAGAATTTATGAACATCTCAAGTATTTTATGCCATCTGAGATGAATGAAAATGACAGCCCCTTTCCAAAACAGAAGGGAATATCTTATTAGATAGCAAAAAAAAAAAAAAAATTAAGTTAAGTGATTAATATTTAATTTCTTTTGTCCCAGAGCAAATGCACATGCTGTTAAAAGTATTTTGTAATTTTTCTTAAAATGTTTTGTTCATTTGAATAATAATAAAACAAAGAATGCGTCATTAGTTATTAACTACAGTTACAGTTTTTTTAAAAAGCCATTTGTTTTAAACTGTTATTTTTACTACCATAATTAATATTTGGAGGGTTCTGAGTTAAAGTGGATCAAGTCAATGAGGTTCATTTATGAGAAAACAGATTTCAAATTTTATTAGCTGTATTTATAATAACAATGTACTTCTCCTTAATCTTGCTGCCTGGTAGAATAAATTGAACTTTGGACTTGAATTGTTATTACACAGAAAATAGAACATTTCTACACTACCATGGCAGTGTTAGTGCAAAATGGTCAAAACATGGATTTGGTTCACTTTAACTCTGAATCTTCCATTTAAGTTTAATCTGAAAAGGTAATTTTTCTTTATATGTCTTTGTTACTGTTCTTAGTTTTGTAGATGATCTTATCGAGGATTAATGGTGAAAAGTCATATTCAATAAATAATAGCTAAGAATATTATTTTTTACTATCCTGATTTCATAATACAAGTTCTGTCATGTGCCTATATAAAGATTTTGATTTGGGACAAAGGTTAGTGATGTGGCAGCAATTTTTAACATTTTCAAGCTAGTGGTGTATTGGAGTGTCAGCCAAGTGGGCAATTGAGTGAAAAGTGGATACTTGGTTTTACTTTTATATCCACCAAAATTTATATTGGCACTCGTTAGCCTGAAATTTGCTTTAGCTACCTTCAGATTTTTGAATTATATATTTCAGATATGACAGTGTCATGCAATAAATTATATTTCAATTTTTGAAATTTCCTGTTGGGGAGCGTTTACAGTTATTTATAATGTTTCTGACAAGAAATTGTAATTTTGCTATTATGAGAGGATCACTAAATGAAATGTTTCCCACTCAATCTCATATGAGGAGGCAGAATTATGTGCATTTCATTATAAAAAGCAGTATTGGATAAGCAAAAATGTCTTCTCCCCGGCACTACCTAGCACTCCTTGAGAGGTTTGAATATTTCTATGAATAGATGGAAGCTTTAACTGGATTTTCATGGAATTGAATATTATCAGGAAAAGTGAAACTTCCTGGTCTGTTCACATAAAAAAATTTGCTTAGATATTAACCCTCTGACTAGGGCTGGGCGTTGACCAGACTTTACCATCGTGATAAATCAATATTTCTCGATATATCGATATTTATTTTTTGAGATATCAAACTGTAAATCGTTTCTCTTCTCAGAATACTTAATCAGAATTCATCAAAATAGAGGAATTTTCTGTTTATCTTAATTTATGTTTGATATAATAAAAATATTCAAGCTTTTCTCTCCAATAAAATAATAAAAAATAATAGTGTTAAAATCTCTTTCAACAAATTGTTACAATAGCATTTCACTTAAGGCACATACATATATTAATACTTCACATATATATTTATATGTTTCAAAGTTATTCGATACTAAATACAAGCATGAAATCTTAGATTAAATTTTGGCAATAAACATTATTATAACCAAAGAAACTTTTATTGTCACAAATAATCTTCTAAGTTTAATATTAAATATAAATTTCATAGAGACATGTCAGTATAAATGCTTGATATAAGATGATCGGAATTTTACAATAAAGTACCAACATCCATTCCATTCCATCTATCTCATTGCCATTATATCAGTGTTGAGGACACTGCACATATTAGCATTTGTGAATGGGGTCATTAGCGCCTAGTCAATCATCGTAGATCTTCGACAAGTCGGGTTAGGTAGTGATTAGAGTAGGTTTGCTATAATTGGCTGTTGTAAATAATATTTGGCAAGCGTACCAAAAAAATATAGTATGATTATCTGGACATAATAATTTTGAGTGTTATAAACATTGGTGTAGTCACAAATTGAGCAGTGCCGGAACTCTCTAACCTGGGTGATAAAAATCACATTGTTTTTAAGGCAGTTTTGACAATTTTTTCTTATTTATTTTCATTAAAAAAAAAGTTCGCACTGGAACAGTATTCCGGCTCCACTACACCCCTGCTTATATAAATCTGAAAGAAGTTTTGTCGAATTGATTAACATAGCAATGAGATATGAACTTGCAGCAAAAGGCATTAGAGTTCTTTATTTACACGGATATTTCTTTAATTTTTATGAAAATGTATTGAAGGAAAATCGAAATCACTTTGCTAAATGTGAATAAAAGATTTATTAAACAAATGAATTAAAATGAAAATATAACCCAAACTGATGAAATTAAATACCTTTCGATTACAGAAAGTCGCTATATTTCAGTAAATTAACAGATAGTTATCTAAAAAAAAATTAATTGGTAGAAAAATTTTTTAATTATATCAACATAGGCATCTATCTATGCTTATAAAAGGCAATGTTTGTGTGTGTGTGTGTGCGTGCGTTCTGCGTGCAATGTCCAGACGAATCGATCGCACTTACAACCTTGAAATTTGGCACACAGGTAGTCTTAATAGTGACTGAATGCACCTCGAAGCCGAAATTTTAAAATTTAATCTAGAAAATTTATTTAATGTTTTGTGGTGTTTTGGTTGATTTTTCGCACTAATTTCTCAATAGAATAGTTTCGAATAAGTTTACGACAAAAATATATACACCATCGGAAAGAGCATGCGATTTCCATTCTAATGAAGTTAGTTTTGAATTTCTAACATAATTTACTGAATTTTGAAAAAATTTTGAAAATAGTCACTTTTATGGTAATTTTTAATAAAGATTTCTTTAAATTATCGCATCTGACGTTCTAACATCTCTATAATTTTCATTTTTTTTTTCAGCCTACAAATGGAAAGTTTATGTTGGATTTAAAACAAGAACTATTAAAATATCTTTTTTCGTTTTTTAAAAATTAATTTTTCCCTGATCGGTTCAGTTTTTTCGTAGCGAGATTTAACAGCGAGAGTTTCTCCGGACCATCCCACAATGCATTGTTGCAACGTGACCTTCTTCGCGGCAGGTGACGTCATTCACAAAGAAAAATAAGCGGGAATATCAATAATGTGTATTTTTTGTTTTCAAAACTTTTTCGTGCCATTGTGGGCACTTTTTTTCACCCACTTTTTTGAAGTCCTGATTCCACGGGCAACGCCGTGCGTGTATTGCTAGTATTATATATGTTAGAAAAAATATCATTTCCATGATTTTCCTCGTACATTTTTGTTTAAGCTCATTACACAACAGAACATATCTCTAATAAAACACATAATGCAGAAGTAGTCCAAATCTATCTACATTTTATCCAACAGCAGTCAAATTTTGCCAAATCTAATTTTTAGTAGTAAATTTTCTATCTATATCTGTTTGCAATTTATAAATTTCAATTTTCTAATTCCAAATTTATTATGTTTTATTTCTTCACTAAATTTAATTGTTCTTTCATAAACATTTATGTATTTCAGTATGATAGAGAAATCGACTTTCGACAGAAGCCTTTTTTTTTTAATCCTAGTATATTAAATAAGTAAGTTTCTATATCATTTTTTTTTTTTTTAGGTTTTAGAAATTATTCCAGTTGTCACATGATGTTTTTCATGTAATATATTTCAGTTTATCATGATTTATAGCTAATGGATTAGAAAAAAGTCCAGCTGGTACTTTTGCTTCAATATAAGTATAATCAAATCTCGATAGTTTATGCTAGTTAATTAAATCTGAGCTATATATATATTAAATTTATTACTCAATTGAAATGAATTGTATGAAATAATATTTGATATTGAGTTTATATAAGATAAATTTGACAAAATTGGAAAAAAAAAAAAAAAACAAAATTTTAGGAAATTTTTTAAAAAAAAAAAAATTTTTATTTTTTTTATAAAAAAAAAAATTCAAAAAATTGTAAAAAAAAAAAAAAAACGAACTGTTAGGAAATTTTGTAAAAAAAAAAAAAGTGTGGCAGAATTTATAAAATTAAATAATTTAAGTTGGAAAACGGAGAAGAGATAAATCAGTAACTGAAAAATAACTATGTATGTCAGAAGAATCTTAGAAAAAACTATGTAGGAAAAACAAAACAAAACACAGAAAGAAAAAAATATTATAACTATAGTAAATAAAGCAAGCAAATTTCTGTTCGGAAATGATATAGTTCAAGGTTTGGCAATCTATCACCTAAGTCAAGATTTGGCGTTGAAATCACGAAAAGCATCAAATCATATAGTGGTAGCCAGTCGTTCTGGTTCAATTCGAGATTTGGCATTTAAGTGGCGATATCACCAGAATCGTGGTGGTGATAATATTGCCAGAATCGCAATGATATCTTGAAGGCTTTCAAACAGGGATGCCACTTTTCCGCCGAACGGCGGATTTCCGCTTTTTTTTTGTTTTTTTATAAATCCGTGATTTCCGCGGAAATCGCGGTTTGAAAAATTCCGCTTTTTTTTTTTTTTTAAATCAATCCGCGCAAATCGAGAATTATTTCTTCTTTCTTTTTCTTCAATCTTTATGGGTGATACTGCAAAGCAACTTATAAAGTTGGCTCCGAAATCTCAATTGATTGTGATAAAAAATTTTAAGATATGTGTATTTAAGGCATACATTGGGTGTGCTAAGTGGCTTGTGGAAAAAATGCCTTTTGCCAACCCTTTTTTTAAAGGCAGTATCTTCACTGTATCCATGCAATAGAAGGACTTCTGTTGCATTAGAATCGATAAAAGAACTACCACTCTATGCTTCAAATGTTGTTCAAGATTCAGAAAAAGAAGCATATGATTTGGAAATACATAATTTTCAAAATGATCGTTTTAGTGATATTGTAGAAGAATCTGTTGATTTATGGTGGAGAGATGTGGAGAATACCTCAAAATATCCTCTACTTTCAAGGATGGCATTTACTTTGCTAACCTGCTTCCATGAACCCAAAGTGGAAAGTAGCTTTAGCATATTGAATAATGTGATTACACCTGGAAGCAATAGATTAAATGTTTCAACCTTTAATGCTATGCAGTGTATTAAGTATGAGCTGTGCTCACAAAAAAAAAAAAAAAAAAAAAAAAAAAAAAAATCGGCAGTTTATATGTTTTCCAAACATGACTTTCTCAAAGAAAAAGTTGATCCAAAACTGGTGAGAAATGTAAGAAATTCACGGAATTTACTTTGTTAAACAAAATAAATCATTAAGAGAAGAGGGAATAAAAGAATTAAATGCCAGTAAAGAAAAAGCTCTGACAAAAAAAAGCTGCAAAAAAAAAATGTCTGCAGATGCAACTAAAAGGCAAAGGATAAATCATAAGAAAAAACTAACACACATTTTAAAAAGACTGCATGAACCAAATTTTAATGATGGCGAAAATGTAAATGAATCCAATAGAAGAAAAGTTGAGGATAAAAGTAAAAGTGAAACTGTCAAAAACTTTCATTCTGAACTTAATTCTAAAAGAAATGTTAAAATTAAAAAAATAATGTCCTAACTATCGAACAGATGTTTCTGCGTGCATTTTTATTTTTAATAACATTTATGCATAAATGTTATTAAAAATAAAAATGTTTTATTTTTATAGAATTTCTGCATTTGAGTGTAAAAATACAGCATTGTAATAAAATTAATAATATTGTTAGTATTTTTCAAAATCTTTAATTTGTGTGAAGAATGCAGTAATTTAACTTTTTAGTAACTTAAACATTTTAAATTCTGTCCCAGTGTTGGACATTTTTAATTGTAAAAATATATGATTTGGATTGGATTTCTGTTTCTAATATTCATGCACAGCTTTATTGGGTAAAAATATTAATTAAAGATCAAATTTAAATTATATATATATTTGTATGTTGTATGTGTGAGTAAGCCTCATTTTTATGCAGTCGGCTTATTTTTTAAAAAGCTTTTAATTTTATAACATTCGTTTTAATTATAACCAAATTTTCATTTTATTATATATTATATTAATTCATGAAATTCATGCATAAATGTTATGAAAAATGGAAATTTTACTTCACAAATTCTTTTACTTGCGTGCGATTCCCACACTTTAACTTTTTTAAATTCACGCACAATTTCCTCATTTTTGCTTTTTTTAATTCTCGCGTGATTTCCTCTTTTTTGCTTTTTTGTGAGTGGCATCCCTGTTTCAAAGCACACAAACTGTTTGTAGTGATTGACAATTAATCATCCTAGCTGATTACTTGTAAATGAGTCCAGTGGTTGATTAGGTTTTGTGTGTTGAAGAACGGATAGCGCATGCAGGGGGGCCCTATGACCAAAATGGATGGTCGTCAGTTGTCGCTTCCCTTTTTCTTGGAATTGAGAGGGGGTAGTTGGAAGGCAGAGAAGACGGGTAGAACTTGGTACTTCTAACGACAAGACTCTGAGGTGAGAAGATTCGATCACCGCAATATCGATATTTCGATTTTTTAATAAATCGAGATCGGAAAATTCATTACTTCGAAACATTGATTTTTTTTCAATAAATCGAAAATCGTCACACCTCCGACTGCATAATTTTTTTGTATTACTATTTAGATGCAACGTTTTAAAAAATGTTCAAATACTGTTGAGCCAACCTTAATTGTTATTGACATGCAGGCCTTGATTAGTATAACATGATTCATTATTTTAAAAGTACTAAGTAAACCCATTAGCTTTTGAAAATTGTAGGATGCAGCAAAAATCATGCGAACTTCCAACCCATGGAAATCGTGGGATATGCAGTCAGAGGGTTAAAAAAGAGATTAACTGGTATTGATTTGTTATTCTATCATCTTGTGTAAGTTTTCTTTAATAATAATACAAAAAAAAAATGCTTTTAATTCTAGGAGAAAGTGGTAGTACTTACTAACATCAATCCTAGTCGGGATCTGCAGGCAGAGTTGGTAGGTTCTCAACGTTTGCCTGATGATCAGTATCGCAAAGTTTGTCAGCTGAAAGATCTACTAGAGAAAATTTTAATGCTTGATCCGGCCAAGAGGATATCCATTAATCAAGCCCTCACGCATCCCTTTATTCAGGAAAAGATATAAGGTATGTATGTTTCATTTCTTTTGTTATCTTTAAAAAAAAGACTTTATCTGCAAAAGTTGGGGTGGCTTATGAAGATGTGGCTTTTATTATTCTTTTTCGAACCAGACCATAAACATTGATATATAACACAAAACTCATTTGAGATTGTTACTTACTATTAGTTGTTGTTCTAAATTATATGTTATTGTGCGATTTCTTTAACTTGTAATAATTTTAAAGTGTGAATAATGTTCATATTGATTTTATTTATTATGTTGTCAATACAATTATAGTTTTGTTAGCAATAAAGTTCGATAGTGTTTTATTACTGTTATTGTCTTTCTTAATTATCAATAAAATTTTCCTCCATAAAATTTCTAAAAGCCTGTTAGCAAGCTATTGTGTAACAAAAGTTATTTTAGAAAATTTTATATTTTCAAAACTTAGTCTTTATTCTTCGTACTATGTTTTCTTTCATATTTGCTTTTCTTGCTGTAGCTGTGCATTGTACTGCTAATGACTACTAAATTGTTTTTTTATATTTCATGTAATTGAATTCCTTTTTTGTGTGTAAAACGCTTAATTATTTTGTAAGCATGTGATTAATTTATTTTTAAGCTAACACATTAGTTTAATTCTTGTTTCTGATCCATTCTTTTAAATGGCAATTTTAATCTTTTTTTGTCAAAGATAGACTTATCCATTACTTAGATTTAAGAGTCTTCTTATTCCAGAAACTCGTAAATCTGTCGCTGTACAGTCAAATAAATTCCCTTGTAAATTCACTTTGTGTTGTCTTCTTTTTTTCACTTTTGGAGTGAAGAATGTCATGGCTGTGCAGGATAAAATCTTTTGTTTTAAATTTAAGCAGACTATTGGTTTTGTGAAGAAATGGCTGTGGAAAGTTGACAGAAACACTGAACTCCTCCTTCAGAGAGAAGACATGTACATTAGACTCTGTATTATTCAGAATGAATGGGAAATTCTAAATAAACCATTATATATATGAATTTGAAAGAGTAGGTAAGGTATCTAATAGGATAGTGCTTATTTAATTTATTACTGCTTGAAGTAAGATAGTACTTCTTCTTTTCAATAGCCTTTGCCCAAATGGTGCTGGTAGAATTTTCTGGATTAATCTTCTGCTTCGTTATTGTCTTCTTGATCACAGGAGCTTCAATGTGTTTTAGCACAGAACTGTGTTCTGTGGTATGAGGTCCTCTTTTCATTCTATGGAGGTTGATTAATTTTGCACAGTCTCGTTAACGCATTGAACGATTTTGTTGTCATTCAATATTTCAGGTCCATCTAAATTATTGTCTTAGCTTAACCAATTATGAACTGCTTCCTCATCAACATTTTTGCATCCATTTATGCTTTGTAAGGTATTCAAAACTGTATGCACTGTCTTCAAAATCAAAAAAATCCCTTGTCACTTTCCTGTAAAATTTTCTTCCTTTTTTTTTTTATTTTTTAAGTTGATGATCTTATTGATTTCATAGCAGAAACAATGTCATAAATAGCACCCAACACTGTCAGATTATTCCAAAATGCAATAAAATCTTGACTACTGCAAACTTAAGCAGCAAATTTCGCTGGTACATTACTTTCAGATTGTGGATCATTCCTTGATCTATGGGTCTTTTGGATAATCTCGAGTAATCAAGAGTCTACTATAAATATGTTTTATGAAATAAAATTTAGTATGCTTATGTCTTTTTAATAATTTGACTTAATGTTTATAGTTAAACATTTTATAATCTGGTTGCTCTAATTTACTTTCTGGATTTATGCCATTTTAATTTATAGTTCATTTTTGTTCTCTTTGTAGTGACTATACAGAAACAGAACATTTCATCATGCAGAGAAAAAAAAATCCAGTCAGTTTTACCAACTAGTTTCAGTTGAACTTTGTTGCATTTTCATATACACTGACTCATTAAAATTATCAGTTTGTAAGAATGAAACGTATGTTCACCACTTCTTAAATTTATGTCCTTGTTTCAAAGTTTTCATTTATGAATGCATATCTGAAAAGATGCTTCCTGTTGTTCTTTTTGTTTATTTGTAATTAAAATAGGCTTTTCGATATTGTATAAATTATTAAATTAGAATCATCGCTGTAAGCTTTTTTTTGTGTAATAAATATCCATTTATTTTCTTTGGATATATTTTGCTCATATTTGTTTTATATTTCCAATGATATTATTTATATATTTCTGGTGGTTTTTCTCCTAATATCAAAAGTATAGTAGGTTGGCAAAAAGTCTGTGTATCAGAATGCTACTCTTTGCACTGAAATTAAATAAAATTGATAATCGAAATTTTTTTAAAATTAAATTTTGATAAGGATACATGGCGATTTTTAAATTGCTGAATATTAATTAGGCCTTGTGTTGAGAAATTAAAAAGATAATTTTAAAAAATTTAAGTACTAGTTTTTTTATGTGGCATTGAAACAACAAATTGAACAGTAAATTTTGTGGCAAAAATTCAGTTTCATTTGATAAAATTTGAATTGGCAGATTTAACAATATGTCATTATTATTTGTAGTCTTAAAAAAACTGCACAAATATAATTTCCTAAACAGAGAATAGTTATATGCATTTAATTAGATTTTAGAATTAACATCAGAATTATTTACTATAATGTTTAATACTATTAAATATGTGTCAATAAATTATCATAAATACCTGTTTAGTTAACTGAAGGTGTTGCGCAAAAAATTATTTTCAGCGAAATGAATATATTTTTTTTCTTTTAACAAATATCCTTTTATTATCTTCACAGTAGTTTGTGTATTTGTAAATGGGGGGAAAATGTTATAAACTAATGTTAAGTATCATTTATAATTCATGAAGGCCAAAAAATTGTTTTTAATGCTTTTTTGAGACCATCCTCTCGCCAGTGTTTTAGATCCAATTGAAAACTGTTATTTAATAAAGGTACCATTTCAAAATAACTGTCCCTGACTTTTCATTTAGTTATTATTATCTTATTTAGGCAGAAATAAACAATTTCATTATTTATGCAGACTTATTTTAGCATATGCTTGTTTCTTTAAATTGATACATATGTATAACATGCAAAAGAGTTGTTAAAGATAACCGTTAATTTATCACAGTAATTTTTGCCTGTTTTGTGAATTTCTTGTTAACACACTTATTCTGAATATTTAACCCCTTAACAGTGTAGTATTCTGTACCATCTAATTAGATGACCCCTTCTTTTTTTGGGAACATGTTGCGTATTGATTCAATTGGAACACTTGAAGTGTTAACTTATTAACATCCAAATTAATTTAAAGCACAGATTTCTCTAAATTTCTATCAAATACCAAGACTAATAAATTAACTGTGAAGTAAAATTAAAATCGGAGAATTTTTTTTTTTTTTTTTATTTATCTATTTATATTTTTTTCGAAACAGAATTTAAAAAATCATTTTTGAAAACTTTTTATTTTACATAAATATTAAAAATTTTTGAAATATAACAAAATATATTTTTTAAAATCACTTTCTAATTCCCTGTATTACCTCAAAAAAAGATAAAAAGGAAAGATAAAAAAAATTCAAAATGACAATGTTTTGACTTGAATGACCATCTATGAATGACAAGTGTAAAAATGCCACAATTCGATGTGCAAACTTGGTTCAAGATACACTGGTAAGGGGTTAATATTAGATAGAATTCTATGAGGAACTGTAATTGATTTTCAGCTAATTTTTGTGAGAGTAACTAAATATTATCTGTTAATTATATTCTCAGTAAAAATTGCTTTGGAGATGTACATTTTTATTGTAATGGAAAGCAGTGCACCTTTAAAAAATTAATTTCACACCTGCTATTAAGACTACCTTTTAATTTATACTGCTTGATTTATCTCTTAACAGGATTGATGTTATACCACCATATGTGTTTTGTTATAAAGTGAAGTCGGCCCTGACTGTTTGACATGAATATTATTTCTGAGATTCCCTGTTTCAGTGCATAACTTTGTCATATTTATTGTTTTTGCTATTTATTAGGTTATTTCTCATGCCATGGCTTGCTGTTGAAATTCGCAGCGAATGATGACACAAAGCTGTAAAATTATTGTGGTAATTGGTTTTATGTCATTTCAGTTTTCATTCAGGTGCACATTTTTCAGATATAGATTCTTAATAAACTCCTTCTTAAGCACAGAAATATCATTAACAGCTGGGACAAGGACATTTCTTTTTATAGAAATGAACAAATCTTGAAATATTTTTAAAAAGTTAAATATCATTTCATATATTAACTTTTCTAAGTTACAGACTAAGGACCTGTAATTTTTTGCTGTTTGCACACCAGACTGTTCTAATATATTTCTGCTGAATTAAATTATCAGAACATGCAGATTTTTTTATTTACTTATGTTTTAATTATGGTTGTAGTAAACTGGATTTCTGTGTAATGCACTGATGGTGTGCTTGTAGTTATGAATTGAAAATACGTACGCTGTTTTGTAGAAATAAATATAATAATGCTTTCAAAGGAAAACTGATGAAGCATCTTGCACTTCTTGTAGGGACCTGCATGGTCCGAGTGTACCTGAAAACACCCAACCTGAACTTGGGCTCAAGCCTAACTATCATGTGTTTAAGTCTAGTTGGGTCTGCAACTTTTTATGCTTTGGAGCTTGACTGGATAAGGGACTTTTTTTTTTCTAAAAATATGTATAATTAAAAAATTTTATAAAATATTTCATTGCAAACAAACAACATTGAAATGTAATGTCTTCAATAAAAATTTTCAAAAGAATTGGAATATTACATCAGCTTTTATGTTTTGTTCGTTGTTATCATCAGATCTATTTCTTTTTTTTACAAAAGAACTGGTATCGGAAACGAATCCGTTCCAAAATATTTTGGTTTCGGACCAGATAAAAGTTATGCAAGTTTTGGGGGTTTGGCCTTTGTGGACAAAACTCAGACTTACCCTTTTATTTTCTTAGTTCAACACCAACAACAATAAACAAATGAAATAAGAAAAACATGATAGAACTCTCTGGTACTTTCTAGCCTAATTCTTATATAGACTGCTAACACACAAATTGCTAACTGTGTGTGTAAAACTAAAGACAGATACAACTTAATTCCTATGAAAATTATCTAAATTAAAATTGAAATTAATTGTGTTATGATCATGATTATTAAATCGACTATTACTCATTTTCTACTTGATTATTCTCAGGCATGAAGATGTGGTTATAAAGAAAACAAGATCAGCTTCCCTGTTTGATTCCTTACAACCTGTTGCCTTGCGATGGCAGTCATTGAAAACGAGGAGGGGATTTTTATTACAGCTAAAAATTACGTGGGATTTTCTTTCTCTCATTATATATGTTAAAATATTTTCTATGATTTTATAATGTTTTCTCTTTTAAATCATCCATTTTAGCAAATTGTACGGATGAAAACTGCCTACGTTGGTACATAATTCCTTGGCAGATATCTTATTTATTTATTAACTTTAATTAATTGTTCTGTGTTAAATTTTTTTATATTATCTTAATTCTGGATAAATTTTTTTCATATCTAACATAGTAGTGAATTTAGTTTTTAATAAATAGATTTACAGAAATTGATTGCTATATATAAGTACAGTTGAATCATAACTATATTTTAATCAAACTCAAATTTTTAGTGATAACTTTGATATTGCATTTGTTATTTTGTAATATTTCAAAGCCAAGTGAATATTAATCTTTATTCTTTGACTGTCAAGATTTCTCATCTTGGCATTTTGAAGATTGTTTGATCTGCTAACTCAACTATAGACAGACATGACACATTTCCGCGGAAACACGGATTTCCGCTTTTTCGGCATCGAATTTAATCATTCTCAGGATCAATGTAAATTTGCATTAAAATTTTTGATAATGTGTTGGCGCCGGCCCCCCGCTCACACAAACCAAAGTTTTGCGCCATGCGAAAATTTTACTTATGGCTCTAAGGCGAAAGAGTTTTGAAAAGATATTGCGTAATCCTGCCGAAAGTTATGTTTCGTCTGAGTTATGTATCAGCGTTTTGCCGCGCTTTGGGGTGAGAGTTTAGCATTGGGAGGAAAGGGTTGTATTCTTTTCTTTCTCGTTTCATCCAATCGTTATTTCATTTCATCCAATCACAATTCATTCCGAATTGTGATTGGATGAAAGAAAATCATCCACGAATTTCTTCTGATCCGAATTTCGTGAGAAAAAAAGATCGCTGAAGCCAATTTATTTTCGTGTTCTTTTTAACATTCTTTTCTTCGTTTTTGTTAGTTATTTCAATTTCATTTTTGTTAGTTTTCGTTCCCTAACGTTTGTCTATCAACACAGACATGGCACGCATGTGCGAAAACGCGGATTTCAGCATTTTCGGCATCGAATTTTGTCATTCTTGGGATCGATGTAAATCTGCATTAAAATTTGTGGTAATGCGTTGGGGGGGGGGAGGGGGTACACACACAAAAGACGTGAAAAACACGAAAATAAAAACTGCCCGCCGTGTGCACATTTAAAATGTCAGATTTAATAGATAAAAGATCAGGAAGAATGCATATTGAAACATATTCTTCAATTTAGAGTGTTTAATACAAATTGATCAGCAAAGAGCAGTCTGCTGTTGAATATTTTAGAAAAAAGATTTTTTACATGATGCTATTGATAGTAAGTAACGTGCAAAAATTTTAAGTCATCAGGCAAATGGTACTAAGAGGAACTTGATAGTAAGAAAATAGCAATGAGAAAAAAATAAAGAAAAAAACACAATCAAAGAACGAAAGCAAAATTTAGAAAATGGAGGAAAATAGCAGACTGAAGCATAAAAGATAGCTTGAACGGTTAGTTCAATAATGAAGAACAAAAGTTTTAATAATTATGTATAATCAAAAAAAGTTTTTACATTGCCATATTTTTTAGTGAGATAATTTTTACCAGTTTTTATTTTAAAACTTTTTGCGAATTCATTTTTCATCCATTAATTTTCTTTTAAATAATAATTTGCAATATTTTTAATATATCAATCACTTTTTTAAAAATTTATTCATTTATTGTTCAATTAATAATACTTATTTTACTTCTCGGTGTTTACGTTTGACACGATACCAGATTTATGAAGTTCAGCTTTTTTTGTTCCAAGCCTGTGTCATGTCTGTATAGAAAATGGTGGCTACTTTATACTCCCTCTTTCATGTTATTCCTGAGTAGTTATAATATTTTGTATGTATATATATATTTAAGTTAAAGTGAAGTTTGAAATTTTTTAATTGCTATTAGTTCTTTCAACTTAATGTGCCAATATAAAAAGCTTCACTTCATATTAATACGACTAGTTATGATTCTGCTGTATTATATATATATATTTTTTAATCTCAAAAGCTTCAAATATCAAATCATCTGAAAATGTGTACTTTTACATTATTCTCAGGCACCCCAATGGGATACGCAAAGGCAGGCAAAGAGCTGCAGACATTAGAAGAACTCCAGAAGGCCGTCCAGTTTCTCCGTAAAAGGTAGATGCTGGTTAGGGAATTATGAGTGGGGTTAAAAATAGCTTTTTAAAAGTTTCTTCCTCTTTTTATTCTTATTTTAACCTCTTGGATCATCTAAATGAATTGCTAGAAAAAATATTGGGACCAATATCATTCTTTGTGTGTAATACTTCAATTAATTTAATATGTCATAATGCATATTTACTCCATTTTGATTACTGAAAATTTTAAATTCTTGTGAGGAGAAATTAATCATCTTCATTTTTATAAGATTTAAGCTCAGTTGTTGAATATAGGGGAGGGGCTTAATAAAATAAGAGTCCCTTGCAATAAAAGGGAATCTATAGTCTATGACAACTTAAGTTGGCAGTATGGGAAGGGACATTCAGTGTATTATGGCAAGCAGTAACAAAATCCTGAATGAGATTGTGATGTATGTAGAAATAACTGATATTTGAACAAAATTTAGTTTTCAACAGAAATAACCTGTATTCTGTGTAATTTATCTCTATATTTAAAATGAAAGTTGTGTAATTTCATAAAGCTCTTTCTCTAGCCTTAAAATATGTATTATGCCATTCACTGATGATGGTGTCACTTGTAGTTTGCTATATACTGTCGGTATAAGTTGTCTTTGGTTATATTTATTATATATGCACTCGCCTATACATTAACCCCCCCCCCCTCCCGAAGTACTAATTTCTGGTATTAAAATGAATTTAAGTGCTGAATGATTTATTTCATGGAACTGCTTAAATTCAGTACATATAAGAATGATATGTGACTTTTCAAAAGAAAAATGTCCTATTTACCTCTTAATAATTTTAAGTACAAGCATAATTCAGTGAAGAATATAGAAAATATGTTATGTCCGTGTCTTCACTGTTTGTAAACATGATTTAAACAAGATTGTACAAATCTCGCCTTTTTTTCAGTATAAAGAATTGGATGTAAAACAAATATGACACATTTGTTGGTTGGTTGTTCTGTTGTTACAGTGATGTAAAATTCATCATCCATTTTTTTGTAAATAAAAAAACACATATTTTATGCTCCTGTGTTTTTCTTTTAATTAAAAACCTTTTTTTTAGCATGCATAATATGAAGAGTCTTATTACACAATTTTGCATCATTATAATATAAATTTATCGTCTTATCTATTTTTATAAGGTTTTTTATGAAATTTTCAGGAACTAGGGAGCTCTGCCCCCTGTGTTCTAACGCTTGCCACCCCCACCCCCAAGGATAGATATAGTGTAGCAATCATCCCAGGTTTGCTATTCAAACACTACTCGCTATAATGAGGACACTGTGCATCCTATTAAAAATCACTTGAGTTTGAGCTTATTAGATTTTCTTTAGATGCTTTAACTTAAATCAGCACTCAATAAATTTGTTGGCCTTGAGGAAGGTCTTTTCTTGATTTTGTAAGCATTTAGTACACAAATTGAACATTGAAATAAAATTAACAAAAGAAAGTTATGAAAGTGCAAAAGGAAAAAAAAAGGTAAATAAGAGTTTCAAGATATATAAAAAGAATCATAAAAAAATTGGTAAGGTTTAAGACCGTGGTGCAGTTTTGTTGCCAAGCTCACCATATTCACGTCAACAGTTAAATAGCTTGCCAAAAGGAAAAATGTTTCAGGATTACATATTTGATAAATATCCACCTAAAAGAAATTCCATCTTGGTTACTGCACTGTATTTTTAAGTCTGCCCTGCACGCTTCGTATGTTGTTACAGATGATTTCTCCTTCTAACCCAAATGGTCTATAAAAGCTTTCTTCATTTGCACGTTGAATTAGTCTTTCATTGTTTTGATAATATTTAACAGCATGGTTGAGATTCATTATTAACTCATTGAAAAGAAAACTCAAACTGAATCACACTCGTTTGTTTACATTTAGAAAGTGAAATCACATGATCCATCAATTGCTATAGATGTTGCCAAATCCTATAATAAAATAATGTATTTTTGGGAGCCTTACAAGAGAAATATTTGTATAGATCTTATTTAAAAAATTCGTTTTCAGAAATGGTGTTTAAGTAGTTCATTGAAACAATGTAAATTTCACTAACATGTTGCACAAAAATTTTAATCTTTCTGTAATAGATGTTTTAAAAAAATCCCCATCAGCAAGCCAGAAGGCAACGGTGTCGATTCCTTTTGTCTGGAGATATAAGGAAGGGAACATTTTGTCCTCTATCTTCATAGGGATTAGAGCTGCAAGAATGAAAGAAGGTGGAAGAGACCGCAAATGACACGAGCTTTCCAACAAGGGTTGACATGTGTAGGTTAAAAGGCAGTTTAAGTTGGGGAGGGGGGAATCACTTTTCAGCTCATAACTTTTCAAAAAACTTTCAATACAAAAATTGTTCATTATGATAAGGCAATGATTTGCATAATTTAAATTTTCTTTCTGTCTTCTATCATAAGAGAATTATGGGGAAATGAAAATTTCAACCTCACCATTTCCATCAGCCCATCTATGAACTCGGCTGAGATTTTCACTGTCCTTACAACATATCCCTTGCCGATTAAAATCTAATCAAAATTTCTCTAGTTATGTTCACAAGATAACATGGGCAAAGCTTTATATATATTCAGTAAAATCTGTAATAATATTGTAGGGGCATAGAAAATATATTGTAATATATTAAGTAGATTCCTTATAGGAACTCTACCTGTTGCAATGGTTCTCATAACACGACTTCCAAAAAATTGCTGTAGATCTTCACTGATCATGATCCCTAGAACCCAAAACCACCCTGCGTTCAAAAGTTTATATATATAATGCTTTGTCCATGTTATCTTGTGAACATTATAACGGGAGTAATTTGATTTCATTTTAACCAGCTTTGGATATGTTGTAAGGATAGTGAAAATCTTGATGAAGTTCGTGGATGGGCTATCCAGCTCAAAGGGGGTGGAAATTTTCACTTCCCGATAATTCCTTTCCAATTGAAAATGGAAAGAAAATTCAAATTAGACGAATTATCGCCTTATCATAACGAACAATTTTTGTATTTAAAGTTTTTTAATAGATGCAATTGCTTAGAAGTTATGAACTGAAATGTGATCTCCCCTCCCCCTTAAAATAAAATAGCCTTTTAACCTATGCATGTTACACCTTGTTTGAAAGATCTCATCATTTGCAGTCTCTTTCATTCTTGCAGCTCCAACCATAATGAAAATAAAGGACAAAATGTTCTTTTCTTTATATCCTCCAAATAAAAGGAATCTACCTTTGCTGACTGGGATATTTCTTGTAGGCAAGTTATCATTATCGACAGTTAGAGGATTTGCACATCCAATGTTTAAGTGCGTGTGCATATATTAATATAGTAGCATCTCTTATTGCACTTATTGATTCATCTTGCAAATAATCGCTGATATAAATTTTATTTTATAAACATATAAAGTATACCGTTTTATATACTAATATAAAATCTTATATTTCAACTTTTTTTAAGAACTTCAAAATGAAAATTTCTGTTGAAAACTTCGTCAGCATCGTCATTTAAGGCACTATTAAATCATTTTCGTTTGCTATCCACTTTACTTTTTTCCATGCCATCTTCAATGCCTTTTTCCTTTTTAAAAAAAATAGACATTGCATACTGAAAAATCCCATATTTTTTATCAGCATCAACTTGCTTTATCTCTTGATTGATTTCTGTCGTGCCATCCTAAATCATAGGTATTAGATCAAAGCAAATTTCAAGGAACAAGTGGTTAGTTTGAAATGCTAAATTCGATTGAACAGGTTAATGTCCACCAGGAATCGGAGGCAACAAACAACTGTGTACATTCTAACCATTATCCCTCTAGATCTCCCTGCTACAATAGGCGCCTTTTTCTATACCCCTGTTTTCTGACATTCTGACCATGTACCAAGCTCAAGGAACAAAAAATTGGGATTGATTGTACCATCTTTCTGTAAGGTAAATTATCCATAGTCAGGCTAGTCTAAAAGTTATTATCAGGGGAGTTGAAACGGGTGGGTTTAGCTGTAACTTTGCTGCACGAATGAATTTGCAATATGCCCCCTCCTTTACAAGTTAATAGGGGCATGAGCCTCAAAATAAAAAAATAATAATTCCAAGGATACATGGATGTTCTACAACCCCTCACAGCCGCTTCAAAGGTTACTAACCAGTTGGTGGATGCAGGGTGGATGAGTACAAACCATTCCATCTCACAGGAGCCCTAAGATCCCACGCTGAAAGCCTTACACTTGAACATTAATTCCTCCCTTCCCCATGATCTAAACCCAGAAAAACCAGCAAAAAGTTACATTAGAGCGCAATTAATGGATCTAACTAACAAATTAAGCCTTGTCTGGCAATAATGCATATTAAAAAAATTGACATTTCATAGACGGAAATGACGAATAACATTTAAACTACAATCATTGATTAATACAATACAAGCAGAACCAAAAAAAAATGTAATTCCAAGGACAAAAAATATCCACTTTTATTTGCAAATTCATTGCTTTTGGTGCTTTCAATCTCTTACAGATAGATTGTAAATCGCAGGTAACCAACGGCCTCTCTTCCCCACAATCGCTAATTTATAAGAAAAGTTTAAAAAGCAATACGTAACTGAAACGCTC
>BGPR01000531.1:0-26585 GCA_013235015.1 Araneus ventricosus
TTCACCAGTTTTTTAGTCCATTTTTTTCTTTCTTCGTTACTTCAATTAAATTTACTTTTTAGACCAATTTACTATATTATTTTGATAGATTTACATTTTAAATTATCTTAAAACCCATCTTTCCACTTTCGGTAAGAAAATTTTCCCTTGGGGTTATTTTATTCATTTTGTCTTTGATTAGGTTAAATATTCACTCTATAATTAGGTTAATATAGTGTAAGTCATTAATTTCATTAAATTCAGCACATACTGCATCAAAAATTCGTTCAAATACTAATACATTGCCTAACCACAGTTTTTTTAATTTTTTAATACCTTTAGCTTACCAAAATTTAAATACGTTAGTGAATTTAAAGTTGGCCTACCTAATTAAGTTAAACGAGCTACTCTTTCTCTGCTGCATAAAAACGTGAATACCCTTCCTCCCCCAATTATTCGTCACAAGAGTAACACCGAAATCTTTTTGCTCTTTTACAGCTTTGCAACTTGACCAAATAAGGCCCCCCATAGACATAAATACAAGAAAAGAGTGAGTGTCCCCATTGCAGAGAAACTATTCGGTCAATTTGCACGATTCCTCCCTCGCCCTGGTAACTGTTTAACAGCGCAGAAGGGTCATATCTCCGTTCTTGCCTGGGGTGATGCGAGTCATTGCGCCTCCACACAGAAGGAGCCGGAAGAGAATTTCTCTCGAAAAGAAGTTCTTCCCTTTCTCTCTTTCAAGCACACACATCTTAGGGGCCCATACTAGATTATGTTTAAGGAGCCACTTGCCATACTTTAAGCTGTCCAGTCCGCCAATCATCAAAAATTGTTTCCAATTCGGCTAAGGACGGGGAAGAAAGTACTGCGAGGAACAAGAATTTTGTGTTTGTATGAATGCTCTCAGAAATCAAATTGGACTGTTTCAGTTTACCGTAAACATGTGCAGTTATTAGCAGGGATGTCTTATCCAATGGTCTAAATGAGCTGTAGCCCAGGGAACCTAAAAGTTTCTTAAATCGAATATTTTATTTGTCATTCATTTTCACCTTATTATCAGTATTTAGAAAAAAAGTAAGAGTGTTTATTAATACAATTGAAGCTCGAGAATCCAAACCCCGGGAATCCGAACATCTCTTTTCATTTTCTAAAAAAAACTTAACAAGAATTCAAAATAGACTGCAATGTAAAATTTATAAAAGAATGACATGGAAAAAATATATATAGTTTACGTGATCCAGTTAATGTTGGTTACATGATACAAAATATGTTATTATACAAAATATTATATTTTATAAAATTGAAGTAATAATACCGCTCAAATCTAGGTGCAGGTCCAAATTCAGCTTTTTCCAATTGAGGAGCAAACATTCAAACCATGCTTTCTCCTTCAGATACAATTTTTCAGGAAACAGTAAACAAGCTCTGCAGGTAATACTTTTTGATTGAAACCTCAATTTTCTAAGTAGGTTTATAATGGGATAAAACTTGTTTCAGTTGAAAATAATAGTATACATTTGTACTATTTAATGTTGAGTTCAAAGAAAAATCACTAACTCATTTTTTTCTTTTTTTTGGAGAAAACACGGTTTGAATGTTTGCTCTTCAATTTAATTTTGCAGTTTCATATTGTCAATAGATCGGGTTTGCACGATAGCTTGGTAAATGAAAGGTTTTAAGTTCAAAGATAGGGTTTCTCTTTTTGTAATCATGGAAATTTCCTTATCGAAGTAATTCAGGAATTTTTTCAACATTGTATAATCAAGTATAAAATATCTCTATTAATAATAAAATAGAATCTGTGTGTGTTGGCTCTCTACAAGGCAGACCGTTCAACCTAAAGGTATAGAATTTAGCAAAAACGTACTTTGAAGGGCGGGAATGTGCATCGTGGAAACTTTTTTGTTTGAATTTTAAATAAAATAAAAATTAAGCGGCAATTTGGCCTTTCATCTTATAAACTTAGAAATTATTACACCACAAAAATCACTTTTAAAATCATCTGAAAGTGTGAAAAATTATTCTCCATTATGCTAATTAAGGGATTGTACAATTTTTGACTAATAGTAACGAATTTTTAAAATTATTTTTGGCATAATTTGCAACAATACTTTTTACTGTTGCAATACAATTCAAACAGTTTTTACTTTCTCGTATACGAAGTATACAAAGAGAAAGTATTGGAATTGTCAAAAAATTCGAACTCGACATTTTGACGAATCTCCACGTTTTAGACCTCCCGGAGTCCGAAAAACACAATTTTAGAATTATGTCTCTCTGTCTGTGTGTCTGTCTGTGAACACAATAACTCAAAAACTATTAAAGCTACAGAGATGAAATTTGGTATGTGGTAACATAATTTGTAGGTTTCTATCAAATTTTGGATAAAATCCGTCAATGGGAAGCCTGTCTGTCTGTATGTCCGCGGTCATGTGAACACTATAACTCAGAAACTTGAATAGCTAGATGGATAAAATTTGGTACACAGTTTTATCGTCATGAATGTAGGTCCGTATAAAATTTTGGGCCAAATCCGTCAAAAGGAGGCGTTCAAATTACATATTCAATTTCTTTTAATCCGATTCTCATGCGCATGCGTAATGGTAGCAATCTGTTATTGTTGTAAATTTTATTTACAATAATAAATGTTTACAAACATGAATTGTAACAATTTTTTTATTGTTGTAAATAAAATTCAAACTGATCTCATTATTTCTGCAAATTTTTTATTCACGCGCTTTTGCAATTGTTACGGTTGTGGTAGTATAAATTGTTTTCTTGGTAATTCAATTCCAAAGCAGAGTTTTCGCTTTAGTATTCATTGCATTGCCTATTTTATTGCACCTGCTTCCAAGTAATATTTTTTTTAAACGTGGCAACAGATATTTGATTTCAGGTTTGTTTGTTTGTTTCACTTTTTCGTATACGAAGTATACAAAGAGAAAGTGTTGTAATCGTCAAAAAAATTCGAACTCGAGATTTTGACGAATCTCCACTTAGAAAGTATACGAGAAAGTTTAGGGGAGACCACTCCCGCTGGTTATTATTTAAACAAATATTTATTTTCCTGTTTCTCTTCTATTGTCGAAAGCTAAGGAATTTATCTTCTTTTTTTATTTCATAAATTTTACTCTGATCTGCAAACAAAGTTTTTTAAAGATAATTAGCATATTAGGAAAAACCTAAAGTATGTTGAAAAATCATTTTCATACTGATCAAAGAGTGGTGTAAGAGAAACCATGTAGACTTTTTTTATATCATATATTTAAAAACTCAAACGAAGTAGAAGTCTTTACCTCAGATTGATCTACAATATTCGGTAATCCAAATACATGTTTTTTTTATTAAAATTCAAAAGAATATTTTATAAAAATAATACTTTCCTTATATGATTTCGAGTATTTCAAATGTAAAAGAAATTTTAATATTTTTCAAACATCCGAAATGTGTTAAAAGTTTTTGAGGAGATTTGATCTAGACTATATTGTTAATAGAAAAGATGTTGAAAGTATTTCAGAAATTAATCTGTGAAAATTTTGAAGCATTTAAAGTTTTCTGCAAATACCATATTTATATACAAGCCTCTTAACAATAAGTTTACACAAATTAATAATGTGATATTATTAATTATGTGTGTTTATTAATTATCATTAATAAACATTATTAATAATTTATGTTTTACTTTTAACTTTTTCGCATTTCAGATTTATTTTGCGAATACAATTAAAAGACAAATTTGTTTCAATATTATCTTACAAAAAAAATGAAATAGCATAACCCTAGTTTATAAAAATAAGTTCTTGATGCTTTAAAAAATTTTCTGAGAATATTTTGGTTGTAAAAAGATTATACATTTTGAAAGGCGTTGAATAATTTTAAACTTCGTTCTTGTGAATTTTCTTTCATTTGTCCTTTACAAATCAATTATCATTCTTTAATTAAAAAATTAATACTTAAAATATCTGAAGCTTACGCTACTATATTTATATATAAATTAATTTACGAATTTTATTGAAATTATTTGAAATAAATTGCATGGATTTTTATTAATAAATTTATATTTAATTATTTCATTTTGAAATTCTCATAGATTTTGTATTCTCGATTTTTCAATAACCCTTTTGTACAAAGATCGGCCTACTGTAATACGATATTTCTTTTCACTTTAAAGTCTTTGAAATAGAGTAGAATTAAAATCTTAAATTGTATGTTTTGCCATATAACTTAGTATCCCGTCGATTGTTGCTGACTCTAAAACCCTATGAGTGAGTAGGTTATGTATGTATATAACTTTAAAGTGTTTCATTCATCTTTCAGAATGGAGGCAAACTCAAAAACTGTGGAAGAACCTGTTCACTCTAATGGATATGGGAAGGAGGAATGCAGAACAAAAATTTTTTGGCGAAATGTGATTTGGTATGCTTTTCTCCATTTGGCAGCGTTGTATGGTTTTTATTTAATGTTTACGTCAGCCACCTGGAAAACTTCTTTGTTTGGTAAATAATCTTATTTAATAGTAGCTATTACTTACAGAGACTTTTTAATTGAGTTAAAGGGAAAAGTTTAGGAATTTGGACAAGTGGATGCATTGAAATGACATCATAATTTCAATATCGATAGTTATTTGGTTCTTGAAGTAGGCAAAGTAGATGTTTGTGATGCAAACTGAAGTAGAGCGTTCATTTTTATACACTTTAATTTAATTTCACTTGATATATCTTAGTTAAGATAGAATCTTTTGATTTCACTCACTTCCTGGAGTGTTGGATGTTTTAAAATTTTGTACACATTTGAAATCTGAATGACAATGCATTATTTTAATATTTTCAGAAATTAATTATGACTTAGTAGATTAATTTAATTACATTTTCATTCCATATATACTTGGCGCATCTTAGTAGAAAATTTGGGGGAAAATTAATTTCAATATAACATAAATTGTCGCTGCGAATTATAAAAAAATAATGTAACAATTAAAATGTATATTTGCTTTTTCTAAGCTCGTAACAGAGAACGAACTTGTGCACATATTGTGGAACTCGGCATTTTTACATTTAAGGAAAATTCCGGAACTCTAAAGAAAGATTTGGAATTCCCCAAGACATCAACCAGTACAATTCAGAATAAAGATAAAAGTCCTTTGATCAAACTATGGTTGCCAGGATTCAAACTACGGATAACCAGATTAATAGGCCAATCCTCTACCAACCAAACCACAGTGACTAACGGTCAGATTCTCCGTGTGCCAATATTTATAATATAGTGAAACCTTTCTTCAGCGGCCACCGTCCATTCCAAGGGGAAATGATCGCTCTAAAGAGATTTCATCTTTGGAATTATAAAATACGTATTTAAACAGACTGTAACCCTTTATTTCTGTTAAAACAAATTTTAAAAAACATTTAAAGAAAATAGTACGTAATTAAAATATTTCGTTTTTCTGAAAAAGATGTTATTTGTATTTGCTTAGATTTTTCAGCTTTTCGGTGTAACTTTTTTTACAATCTTTTCTTGTTTTTCAATTGGAAAAATTCTTAATAGTTTCATAATTGTTGGTGGAATAGACAATAATATCATCTAGTTTTCTAAAGTCTTCTTAGCTGAAAATTTCATTTGCTGATGGTCGCAACCCATATCAGCAGCTTATTTGCCCCAGGTCAAATGAATGCATGAAAGTCACGGCAGAAATTCACCTTCCTCTTCTCAGTGGGAAAGGAATGATTAATCTCGCTCTGATTTCCGGTGTTCTTCTGGAGTGCATGTTTTTTTCTGCTCTTTCTTTCCTCTTTAACTATTTTTAAAATATCCGAGGTCAGAAAGACGAAAGGAATGTATTTCCCCGAAGTTGATCCGGCGACCAACCTGGACATTCAGAGGGTTTTGAGTGGCCTTAAATAGAGGTTATTTTAACATTAAGTCTATGGCTCAAAAGTTCCGCTCCAAACAAAAGCGGTTGTGGAGAGGGATGGCCGTTTAGAGAAGTTTTACTGTAATGAATTATAAATTGGAGACTAAAAAGCAGAAAATAATTATAATAAATATTTTCACTTTTTAGGCGATTAATGAAAGAGTGTTTATAAAAACTGTTCATTAAATTTATTTCAGGGTTTACTTTGGAACGTGTCTCCTTTCTGGAGATCACGGCAGGAGCACATCGGTTGTGGTCCCACCGCTCCTACAAAGCCAAGTGGCCACTCAGAGTTTTTCTCTGCATTCTGAAGACTGTCGCATTTCAGGTAAACTACTTCCAGTGCAGATCCTTGAATAATAGACCGTTGGTATTTGTGTCTCTTAATAATGTTTTGCATTTACTTCTTGGTTTTCTGTTTTTTCTTTCGAAAACTTTTTCTCGGTTTCCATCGGTTACCTCTGTTTTCGTTATCGCTCCCACATGACCTCACTGCTAATTTTGCGAAAACAAACGGAGAAGGTGTGACCTCGGAAAAGTCTGAGGCCGAAAAATTTGTATCCGAATGGAAAGATTATGTATAAGCTGAAAATTTATTTAAATTAAAGATGAGTTTATAAATATTTCACTGCTTATAAATTAAATTTAAACTATAGATCAAGTATCATATGAATGAACACATATTTTATGCATAAAAATAATATTTTAATTAAAAAATATTTCTTTAATTTTTCATTTAATTTTAAATAATTTTGGAAAAAATAAAAATAAAAAAAAACATAGCGAGGACCGCACCGTAGACCAAACGGATTGTAGGCAAGCTCGCGGACACCTGAGCCATTTGCCGCTAACTACTGGTTATCACTTACTGGTATATAAGCTGCGCCCAAGTTTGAGGGCTATTTTCTCCGAATTGACTGGCCATTGCACTTTATTACATAAATGGGTGAACACCGTAAAGGCATGCTTCTAATATGCCAAGTTTCATCCCGAACTGAATATCCAAAGTCGTGCCCTCCCCTTGTAAGTGTGCCACAACTGCCGAATGACTTGGAATTCATTTTCTTATTCATTGATTTTTCAGGTCTAATTGACGCGAAATGATTTTCAACTTCTTATAAAAAACGACAGTATAGATATATTTTACAGACATTTCGTGACTTTGTTAGTGAAGGTGATATGTTATTTCTCTGAAAATTATTATATTAATTCTTATATTATTAATTCAACAGGAAACGACATAAATAAATTCCTAAAAGTCATTTAACGTGTTTCGCATAAGCAGAGATGTGTAATCAAGGTCGAAGAGAGAGATATCTAGGTCACGTGATACAACATCTACAGTAAGGTTGTAAGCTGAAGTATCAAATCATTCCGCCTGTTGTGAGTTGTATCAGGACACAACATTTATACAAAAATATCGATAACTCTAGACATTGTTATAACGTGAAAAAATAAATAATAGCGATTCGCAAATATTTGAGTGACACTGAAATAACTCAGCTTATGGAAACATCTGATTGCGAAGTGGAAGACGTTTCTGAGCATGAAAATCATGCAAGTCAGAAAAGTGAAATTTATGATTATGATGACAATATTGTTACTAAAAATTTTCATAATGTGCAGGATATTCAGTCCAAACATCAAAAAATGAACTTGTCAGTGGATCTGCCTCCCCGTTCTGGCTGCCTGACTTCTGCCAATTTTATGAAAACTGCTCTAAGCGTAACTAGGTATTCAAAATCAAGGATAAGGGTTGTAAAAAGTGCATTTGAAACTGTATTCAGGCTTACAATATAGAATAATTTCATCAAAAATGGCAATTATTGAAGGCGAAAAGTTATATGTAAAAGAACGGGTCATCATTCTTGTGAACACAATGCCTAATGATAAATCAATTAGTAACAGACTTCAGAAAAAGCCGGATATTTTATTAGAGTACAGTAACAGTAAAAGAGCTGTAGATACTCTTGATCAACCTTTGAAGTCATATATTTGTAAAAGGGAAAGAGATTCACTGGTCTATGCTTATCTTTTATAATATACTGGATAGTTCTGCTTATAATGCAATTATTCTCTGTGCATCAATAAATATCAATGGAATGAAATCGAATTAACGAAAAGATTGTTTTGGAAGAATTAGGAAATTTATAAATTTCTTCATATATCCAGGCAAAACATCTCTAAACAAAGAAAGGGTAACTTAATATTGTCAGAAGAATACAGGAACAATGGAAAGAAGATTTAACATTAATAACCATTGTTAATTTATATTTGAGCAATAATTTTGCCAATGCATGTTTTATTAATCAGACAATGATAATAAAACAAATGTATTGTGCAAGAATTTTAATAAATGTATCTGCAAGTTACAAGTATCATATTCTTGTTTGAATTGTAAATAATTAGAAGGTAAGATTTAAAAAAAGTATTTTGATTCATTTTTTTTATTTTACTTACATATGCTCATATTTAAATATTCATTGTATTGTTTTTTAAATATATAAAGTTTATTCTGTTAAAACAAATATTATTTATCTCTAAACATAATATAGTTCTGGAAACATGGATAAAAAAGGCCGCTGTATTTGGTATTTAGTGTTCTGGTCATATTCACCCGAACATTATATGTGCATAGTAAATTCGAACAGAACAGCAGGGTTAAAAATATTAATTACTATATCTTTTACCTATGCCCATCAGGTGCATGGAGCCCGAACTTGCCGATGCGAATATTGCGCTCGACGGGTTAACTTTAATAAAGAACATAAATGTCGCCTCAAAACACAGTTATGAATTCGTTTTACTTTGAAAACATTTCAGAATTACATACGGTAATTAGATACAAACTAGTAAAATATGTTCATAGTTTAATCGAAAAAATCGTTATTCGAAACGCCCGCCCCTTTAGTTTGGCTAACCGGGGGTTGTACAGCATTTGCGTTTAATAATTTTAATATTGCTATTATTCCTTTAATGTAATCAACTATTAATCAACTACAACCGTGGTCAGATGACGAGATTATTACTAAAAATCTTTATTTTACTCAAAAGGTATTTTTTTAACCTTTGAAAACGCCATATTCTATCAAAACTGAATTCACACATCTTCTGTTGACAAACGTAACTTAAAGTTATAGCATAATTTAAAGATTAAATAACATGGAGATTTAACAGGTTGAGGACACATATAATAATATAATTGTTCCTCACTACTTAGAACATTAACCGCTTAACTTATCAGCCCGAGAATACACGTGCGTCGAATTATCGCATTTTTGGTCTTAAAACTAAAATTTAATCATTAATTATCTTTATAATTTTACACAAAAATTACCTAGAATCCATAAACATCTCAAGTATTATATGCCTTCTGAGATGAATAAAAACGACAACCGCTTTCCAAAACAGAAGGGAGCATCTTATTAGATAGCAAAGAAAATTATTAAGTTAAGTGGTTAAAGTACTTAACCTTATAATAAATGTCTGCAAATAGCTTGGGTATACAGCTATGGAAAAGAATAAAAAGCAGGATGAAATATCACCAAATCTCGAAAACTACTGCATTTTTAAAGTAATAAATGTAAGAAGTTTGTTCAGGACTAATCCTACAGAATGATGAACCGAAATAATTTTTTAAAAAGCTCTCCTAATTTTGTATTATGAAAAACTGATAAAAATCAATAAATGGCAGCTTGGAAAAAAGTGTAAGTTCGTCAGCTCATTACGTCAGTTAAAGAATAAATAATCTAAGAGAGCATTTATCTCCGATTCTTGAAGCAAATTCAAGTTTTGCGAATAAAGAATTGTTTTATTTTTGTGTATTTTAATACCATTCCGGGAAGATTACTTTTTTAGAAACGGAATAGGATAAAATAATAGTTTCTGAAGATGCGGGATATTCTGATGACGAAATTACTCAAAAAATTGACATATAGAAGGCTGAAATTAGCCCCTTCTCATTAAATCTGGTAACTATGGCACAAAACAGTTGACAGGAAGGCCAAAGATAAATTCTGCAAGGCAAGAAAGGAGGATTCAGAGCCTCCGCGGGAAGCAAAAAATGTCTTCCTAGCAAATTAAATATGAGCAGAATTTGTCCTGTACCAGTCGAATAATAAATATCCACTGCATAGAAACCCAAAGTTGTGTACAAGAAGTTGAAAGGAAACCTTCAACTATCTAAGCGGCATATTGATCCACGCATAAAGTTTGCCCTGAAGAAATTCACGGCTGGCATCAACTGGAGTGAAGTGGTGTTTCCGATTTAAATCCATCTGGCTCATTTAATTAAATGTGTCAGACAGATTTAAGTTTCACTGGTATGATCTGCATTCCATTTTATTTAGTCCTCAGAGAAGCGTGATCGCATGAACTCCATGGACTTAAAAGAGGAAATAGATACAGCCAGCTTTGTTTCATAATTTTTTAATCAGGAAAACCTGGGCTAATTTCGCGTCGTGATGGTACAAGAAAATTATAGTCTGCAAGTTTTGTAGCGACTGACATCTGGCTAATTTCTTAGCAGTGAAATTAAGAAGAAATGGGGTAGTGGTCACCATTTGACTTTCTAACAATGGCGCCCGGGGCATAAAATTATTTTTTGCCTCTTTAAAAAGTTAAGGATTCAATACACAATAAAAACTTTTACTTTATTAAAATTCTTCAAAAATCATCAAATATCGTGATGAAGATCAAACGGAAGAGCAAGAATAATTCAATCAATAAGACCTGCTATCTGTAAATGGCATAGTCTTCCAAAAAGTATCCTCACAATAAAACAAATTGCATTTATTTTGATTGTTCCACTTATGTGAAAACAAAATAAATGAACAGCATCAAAAATGTTTCCGTTTATTTTACCCAGTGGCGCAGACACCTGAGGCCAAGCAGGTCAGTTTTAGGGGCGCTTTGGAGTCAAAATTCACTGCGCTTATACCATTTTTAAAGAAAAATATGGTGATCTTGTGTAAAAATAATTACATACCCCTACGTCATTTACGCTTGTTAAGCCACTGCTGACGACTGGAATGAAAGAAACAACTCAGATTATTTTCGGTCCGCCACTTACTATCGCTATGCAACTGGCCGTGATGACAAAATTTTAACGGATTTATGTCTCATTTGAGGTAAAATACGACAAGGAGGTGAAAAGATACCATGTCCCTGTCCCCGCCTACACAAACCCAGTCACTGAGGTAGGGGCGAAAAAATAATATTATGATCCGGGCGCCCTTTATCACCATTGATTATACCATTTTTCATATAAAGCAATACAACTTGATCTTTTACGTGAGTGCATGTTTTCTTTACGAGGATGCGATTTTGACAGTTTGATCTTATGTTCTAGAATGATATCTACGTATGGTGCAGGGATCACCGAGTCCACCACAAATTCACCGAAACCGATGCAGATCCTCACAACATCAAGCGCGGATTCTTGTTCACTCACATTGGTTGGCTGTTGTGCAGGAAACATCCGGAAGTGGCTAAGAAGGGAAAAACTATCTTTGTGGAAGATCTTATGGCAGACCCTATTGTTAGAGTTCAAAGACGGTTTGAATATTTATATAATTTTTGTACACATTTTTGCTCAACTTGCCCTTTCCAACGATATAAATCTTTTGGTCTTGCTCATATTAGATGTTAGTTAAAATAAACTTATAAACATGTAAACATCCCTTTAAATGCCGCGCCACGCCCACTTTGATACATGGAAACGTAAACATTGGACTTTTAACCCAAGGCTGCATCTGCAAAGCCTTACAATATTTTATTTATTATTTCACTGCGAACGAGCAGCAGTTTAACTGTAACTGTGTTCGCATGTTTGGCGTTGCTTATTTTGATTTCTTTACCGATTCAAAACCACGTTTTATACAATGGGCAACAAGTCGTTTTTCTTTCGTTTTGTTTTCTGTCTGATCTGTGTTTACACTTTAAATCTTTCTAAAGCTTATAACAGAAACAAAATAATAGTACAATATGTTATATTATAACAGAATATAACATAATTAAAAGTATTTTTTTAAACAAGGGAAAGGAATTTATCAGGAATGTAAAATCTTTGAGTTTGAGTCAGGTGAACTGATTTTCATGTTCTAGATGTGCTCACCGATTGTGCAAAAGAAATCTGTATATAAGTACTTTTTTCTTAAGATCTATCTATATATAATATACATACATTAATTTTTATCACATATTGTAAACATATGAATATATACTGAATTGAAATGTTTATGATATCCAATATATTTCTGATTTTATTCATATTGTGTAGAAAATAGTTTTTAAGAAATATATACATTCATTTTCGAAAATGGTCACTGTACATTTTTCAAAACTGACATACTCAACAAAAGATATATATATATATATTTCTGTTTTTTGTTTAATATCACAAAAATTTCACTTCAGTATACACATTCCTATGTATAGAATATGTAGTGAAAATATCAAGTGTGTGTATAAGGTAGTTTTTTTAAAAAAAACTACATGCTTTACGAGAACGCTCACTGTGCATTTTTCAAAAATTATGGTTTTTCCACGCAATTGAAATTTTCACCACACATTCTATAGATATGAATGTATACAATGAAGTGAAATTTTTTCTTATATTTTACGTATAGGATATCGTATTTATATTGACCTCATTTTTGACAAATGCACCGTGACTGTTCTCAAAACTGCTTGTAGCTGTTTTTAAAAAACTACCTTATACAGACACTTGAGATTTTCACCACATATTTTATACATATGAATGTATATACTGAAGTAAAATTTTTGTCATATTAGACAAAAATCAGAAATATATGTTGTTTCGTCCTCTCGATAGCTCTAACTATAGCGGGGTCACTATAACATATGTTGCGGTGTAACTAATATATAAAAGGCGTGGACTATAGAATGCGGTGAGAACATTGACGAGAAATGACGAAGTGAAGATCCATAATAAAGCTGCTTATTCTATTTCAGCGTTGCATCACATACCATCTCTCGACCAAATCTAGTTCTGGCGGGCTATCTCCCGCGCAGTTACAAAAATAGTAAACGTACTTCCTGGGGCTTGCCACATTTGGCGAGCACAATACTCAACATGCCGCCCCTGTTGAAATATCAATTTCAGAAAGGTACACATGAAATGTACAAATGTACACACCTCTTTTGACATGAAACACTAATGCAATCTAACAAACAATAATAATGAAAATTACATACATAAAAAATTCTTAGTATATATATATATATATATATATATATATATATAAGTAGCTGCAGTTATACATGAAATAAACAGTAAAAATACAAGTAAAAGATGTCAAAAGTAATAATGAATTTCAGTTTTAATCAGTACACAGAACAGAATTAAAGAGAAGCTAAAGTAATATAAGTGAAACAAAATTCTCAAGATACACAATTCAGAATTTAATTATACAAAAGAATATCAGTTTTCTAGTGGCAAGAGAGCAATTTTTGAAATGGATCTTTTATAGATGCCAGAATTAGTTTTAACATTTATTACTCTTACTACATTTTCTTTACCATAGAATACATCAACAATTCTACCTAAAATCCACTTACAACATGGAAGATTTTCTTCTTTTAGTGAAACCATATCACCAACTTTTAAGTTTTGTTTCTTTATCATCCATTTATTCCTCTGTTGTAAGGTACTTAAATAATTATTTTGCCACTTTTTCCATATGATTTGTATCATTTTTGATGTTTTTTGCCACAAATTTAATCGATTATTTTCAACATTTGTCAAATTAGGCTCAGCAATGGCAGTTATGGGTCTACCAATAAGAAAATGTACAGGTGTCAAAACCTCCAAATCATCCACGTCGCTAGACAAAGGAGTAAGAGGACGGGAATTCAAAATTCCTTCAACCTCGTGCAAGATAGTATAAAATTCTTCACAGGTTAATTTTGAGACTCCTACGACACGTTTGAAATTAAATTTGAAAGACTTGACACCTGCTTCCCACAAGCCGCCAAAGTTAGGTGCTCTGGGAGCAAGAAGTTTCCATTGAATACCTTCTTCAGATATAAAGTTAGATAGACAATCATCATGCTTAGTTGCAACAAGAATTAATCCTTTTTTTAATTCTTGATTGGCACTTACAAAATTCTTACCATTGTCACAGCAATCATTTGCGATTTACCTCGTCTAGAAAAAAACCTTTTTAAACAAGCAATAAATGCTTCAGATGTTTGATCAGATACAATATCTAAGCAAACAGCCTTAGTAACCATACAGACAAATATACAAACATAAATTTTATGATATATACATTTTCTCTGACCTTTATATTTAATGAAAAATGGTCCACAAAAATCATTACCAGTGCAATGGAAAGGAGAATTTACATTCATACGCTCTTTAGGTAGACTACCCATAATTTGATCATTTGTCAAAGGTTTTGCTTTGAAACAGGCAATGCAACTGCGGACAATTTTTCTACAGATACTTCTTTTGTTTAAAGGCCAAAATTCTCTACGAACGCAATACAACAAATTTTACTTACCAAGATGCATATTTTTCAAATGAAAGTACAGAATAACAATTTTAGTGAAATTACTTTTGTCAGGAAGAACTATTGGATGTTTCTGGTCAAAATTTACAGAACTATTTTCTATACGACCTCCTACTCTTAAAATTCCATTATCATCTAAGAAGGGATTCATATTTTATTCTTACCTACGGGCTGCTTCCCTTGAAGTAGCAATTTAACATTATCCTGAAATGCAATTTTTTGAACAGATTTTATTAGAAATAATTTGGCCTTTTGTAACTCCATGGTGGTAAGAGGTCCATCTAACTTACTTTTAGGATTTCTTGAATTGTTTGCAATCCTGAAAAGAAAACTTACAACACGGATTAATTTAGAATAATTATTACTGATGCTTAAAAGTGAATATAAAAATGTAGAGTTCAAAGTTAGCGCTAGAGTCCTATCAGATTCCCTCTTGAGCTCATGAAAATAGTCATCATCAGTTGGAATGTCATTTTCATCACTAAGTTCAACAGTCACTTATTGAAGAAATTGTGGACTATTCCACCACAAAGAGTTGTCCATAAGTTGTTGAGGAGTCATACCACGGGAAATAATATCGGCAGAATTTTCAGAAGTTTTCACATGATGACAGGAGAAATCCTTCGTCAGTTCATGGATGCGGGAGATTCTATTAGAGACGAATATCTTAAGAAAATGCGGTGATGTGTTGATCCAAGCAGGCACTATAGTCGAATATGAGTAGAGGTAGGTTTTCTCGATCCTCAGATTAAGGTCAGCAGCAGCTTTGGAGATAAGCTTTGAAAGAAGTTCAGCAGCACACAATTACAGACGAGGTATTGTCACAGTTTAAAGTGGAGTAATTTTGGATTTGCTGCAGAGCATTGACACCTTCACATGGTTCAAGGTCGTAACACAACGAAGATAGAAGACAGCACCAAAGGCATCCTTTGATGCGTCAGAGAAACCATGCAGCTCTAGTAATTTGATAGAGTCAGTTAAAATGTACCGCTGAATTTGGACATTTGTAAGATCATTTAAACAATCTCTCAGCGTTTCCCATTTGACCTTTTCTTGATGTGGCAATTCTTGGTCCCATTCAATTTTTAGCAGCCACAATTTTTGGATAAAAATCTTTGCTTTTACTTTTACTGGTCGTATAAAGCTTAGAGGATCAAACAGTTTGGCTACATCTGCTAAAACAGTTCGCTTAGTAGGGACACTTGCTGATGGTGTTATAGTGAAATTGAAGCAATCTTCTTTTGGGTTCCATCTTAAGCCAAGTGTTTTAACTGTATCTTTGTCAGAATCACCAAACTGATAGCCTTGATCTTCAGTAGGGACGTTTTCTAAGAGCATTTCATTATTTGCACACCATTTGTGCAACTCCATCCCACCAGCTTTTTGTAGAGATATTAGTTCCTGCTGCAGTTTTAAAGCTGACGAAACATTGTCTGCATCAGACAGAACATCATCAACATAAAAATCTTTCAAAGCTACAGCAGACGTTAACGGGAATTTCCTTCTTTCGTCGGTAGCTAATTGATTTAGCACTCGAGTTGCTAAGTAGGGAGTAGATTTGGTGCTGTGCGTAACTGTAAGGAGCTTATAAAGGGAAGGTTTCTCACAGCTTCTGTTTTTCCAAAGGATAAATTGAAAATTATATTGATCAGGATTTATCCAAATCTGCCTCTACATCTTTTTGACATCAGCGGTGAATGCAACTTGATGCTTTCGAAATCTTAATAAGATGGAAAACAAATCATCTTGAACAACACCTCCTTTCAGTAAACAGTTATTCAAAGATACACCGGAAGTTGATGCAGCAGAGGCGTCGAAGACTACAAGTAACTTTGTTGTGCTACTATCAGCTTTGTAAACACCGTGATGAGGCATTACATATTTTAGATTGTCGCTATTATCCATTTTTTGCATATGCCCCAATTCTTCATACTCCTCCATGAAATTACAATAGAGATTTGCCATACTCGAATCGTTATTTAAGCGTTTCCACAACTTATCTAATCTTTGTTCTGCAATTTGAATTGAATTTCCTAATTGCATATTTTCCTTCAGAGGAAGGCTGACAATATATTTACCATCTTTATCCATACGATAGGTTTGCATAAAATTATTTTCGCATTCTAATTCTTTTTTATTTTTAGATGTAGGTATGTCAATAATATTTTCAATTTCCCAGAATTTCTTAATCAAATTATCCAAATTCTCAACTTGCGAAATTAAACCACAGTGTTGTACTTCTTGTTTACCTTCAACCGTTCCGCTCAGAACATGTCCAAACGCAGTTACTTGTAGAATTAACGTATTATTAATGCACAGTCTATTTCTGTTTCAAATGCTAAAGAATAATTCCGCACTAATCAATAAGTCTTCTTTAGCGGGTGAGAAGAAATTTGGATTTGCTAATTTGACATATGACGGAATTTTTTTTCTTCTAAATCAATGGATGTTGACGCCATTAGATCAGTAATTTTTGGAATAACTGAAAAGTCCAGAGTTGCATTAAATGAACCATCAGAGTTCAAAATAGTTGAAGTACTTTCTCTTTTTACATTGAAAGCGGTATCGGAGATCCCTGAAACAGGGATGTTTATTTTCTCTTTCTTTAAACAAAGATTATTGGCGAAATCCGAAGCCATAAGATTACACATGCTCCCCGAGTAGAGTAGGGCTCTGCCTTTCCTTATAGATCCTGAATTGTCCAAAACATAAGCAACTGCCGTAGCTAGAATTACCCTTTTTCACTGCGTTACGAAGCAGGAGGTCAGAGGTGAGGCGTTGCTCAAAAAAGAAGGGTCAGGTGTCGCGCCTGAAGGGGTCGAACTAGCATTTATCGATGGGATGAGTCGTCGTTTACGACATACTAGTGATGGGAAAACCCGTTCAGTTGAAAGATTCGATTCAAAGTCGTTCGTTCACCTTTTTGACCCGTTCGTTTCAAGTCGTTCGCGAACGAACGACTTAGGCTCTTTCGTTTGGGAACGAATGAGTAGGCTCTTTCGTTCGGAAACGAATGAGTAGGCTCTTCCGTTCGCGAACGAATGAGTCGGGCTCTTTCGTTCGATCGAACGATTTAAAGCTCTTTCGTTCGCCTTCATTCTTTTCTGGTTTGTGTTGTGACTCACTGATCGAGCTGTTGATAAATCGTTGTCGTGGGATGATGGGGAATATCTCGTAGTCGTGAGGGGTTTAGTTCTGGGCGCATGCGGTGTTATTGTTGCTATTTCGTAATCAGACCGGGAAGTTCTCTTTGAGTGAGGAGCAGTATTATGTTATACATAATACCAGAAGTGGGGGGGGCATAGACTTGGATGATCCCCCTTTCTCGGGAGCGGGATGAGGGAACTTCTTTTGTAATTTTGATCTACCTTCAGTTATTCTTTGGTTTCTGATGGAGGCGTATTAATTAATGCTTTTCAAAAGTGGGGGGTTTTGTTTTCTTAATAAGAGCCCACTTTTACTTTTCGCCATATAACGTAACTTGATAGTATGAGTCTTTTGGCAAATGTTTAAGGTGGGATCCGTAGATAAAACTACTCTATCACTAATTATAAAAGTACTTCGTCTTTTGAGAGGATATATCACTATTTATAGTATTGCCAGTTGATTTTAAAAGATCTTGTAATTTAGGAGTTAGGAATAATCCAGTTTTTTATATATTTTTATTTGACACAACTTTGGTTTTATTATTACATTTACTTTGAAGAACTATTGCAGACATTTAGAATTCTAGTTAATTATTTAATGATATAAACCAGTTATCAAAATATCAATAAACTTACTGTTGGAGTTTATAAAATAATTTTTACTACTTTTCATAACGACTTATATCGACTATATATCGAAACTGCGTTTTTGAACTTAATGACTTCTTCCTGTATATTTTATAAGCATGTTGCGAGTTAATACCCAATATATTGTGTTGGTTGAAGTTTAATCATTTGCCGTTTTACCATTTCAGTAGCGGTGGTTTCCTTTCGAAACCACATGTTTAAAAATTGTTTTCGTACCAGTGATATATTTGAACATTGTATACCCTTTATGGACATTAAATTAAATCAACATTTGACATTTACTTGTTTTCTTTTTCAATGCATAATAAATAAATAAATAAATAAAAACCAACAGTTGCTTCTAAGTCTATAATTTTATATAAATTTGCTTTCAAAAATAGCTATCGTCTTAAAAAAATAACCTAGAAGAGCTTATGACTTATTTTATTGTATTTATTTGATTAAACATTAACGTTTTTGGCTGACAAAATTTTTGGGGGGAAGGTTCGTCAGTGTGGTGTGAAATTTAGATTAGAAATTGAGTATCCGTGTTCACATACCGTATTTCTAAAAGGAAATTAGAGGTTAAACTCTGGAAGAGGGTAATTTCGAGTTAAAAGGACCGAAGCTAAAAAATACTGGAGCAAATTTAGTGATGATTTTCGTTTTGAGATAGTTAGAAGTCCCGGCAAAACGCGGGGTTTGCTATTCATTGCGATTTAATTTGGTAAAGCAGTTTTCTCTTCATGAAAATGTCTCTTTATTAAGTTGCAGTTGAGAAGAATGCACTGCAAGTATTTTTTTATTAAATTAAGCTAATATAATATTTATAAATAGATTCTTATAATCGTTCATTCAAATGGCAATTAGTAAAAAATAATTAATGGTGAAAGAAAAATATCTTAAAAATTATTCCCTTATATAGTTTATATTCGATCTAAGAACGTTAATTCTTTATTCTTCTTGAGTAGCAGAAAACGTTGTAACAATATCAACGTAGTTCTAAAGTCTTCATTCTGAATATTTTTTCACAGAAATGAGAATAAAAGGATACTATATATATAATATATTGCTCATTTGAAAGATGTAATGGCTTAATAAGACAATTTATTTTACATTAATATTTCTGAGTAAATCAAGCTGTCAAACTACTTTATTAATGGAAACGAATCTATTCGTCTTACCCTCTGCCCCAAACATTTAATTGCGGATCAGTTTCAAGAAAGTTGATTTCAGTATATTGAGTATAAAAAAATGCAAAATTAAAATTAAAACATAATTTTAATGAAAATAATAAGAAAAAATGGCAAAATGTTTTTAATACAATTTATATACTATCTATTTAATCATGGGATATGATATTTTTAAATTATAAAGCAACATATTTTTTAGAATTATTGAATAACATAATATAAAAATTACAGAAGGTAACTAATTAGAAATACTGTCAGAATAATATTCTTAAATTTAAACGTTACTTGATTTTAGTTTCAATAAGTTCGAATGCATGGCTTTTATAAATTAAATAAAAGTTTGAAAGTACAGAAAAAAAATCTTGAGGCCTCCAAAAGTTGAGGCGCCCCTTGGCAATTAACTACTTTGCCTATTTAATAATCCGCGCCGCTGTATAAGCTCACGTATTCCGGCGTCCCTTTAAATCCCGTAATTCCAATACAATCCCATTTACTTTAAGAAAAAATTCCTTACGTCTCATCCCTCACCCCAATGGCCTTGACACCAACACCTCTGTCATCCTTCTTGTTTCCAAGGTCGAGCTGCGACGGAAAAACATGGTGAATCATAGAGAAATCTCCGTTTCAGCAAAAATTCATCCAAGGTCAACTGCCATTCTTCTGAGTGATATTACAGATCCCCCTACCCTACTATTTTCCTCCCTGACCTCTGCAAAATTGTAGATATGTTATCTCTCGATCCTTCGATCTCGAGGATAACAGGTTCTACACAGTTCGCGAACTAGTATAATAGGGCCCACACAGTAGTTCGCCGGTCCACACACTCGTTCGCGAACGAACGACTTATTCAGAAAATGGCGACCCGGGTCAGGTCACTCACTTTGCCGATCCGTTCGTTTCGACCCGTTCGTTCGCGAACGACTCATCTCTACGACATACAGCCGTGGCCTGTGCAATAAATTATGATGTCTGGCCTTACAATGGAAACAAGATTGTTTCGACTTGCACTGAGCGACTTTATGAAAACCTAAACAATTTAGACAAATATGATTTTCTCGTACGGTTTCATGCCTTTTTTGAGGAGAGAAATGCAAGAATTGGTCACATTTATGCAGAGAATGAGAATCATCTTTACACAGTATACAAAACTTAGAAAAGTTAGATGATTTTACAAATAAACTTTTCGCTTTGTTCATCTGCTCACGAGCATCAAAATGTTTGGATTTGAAATGAACATTGCGTCCAATTGCAGTCAAAATTTGATATCTTCTTTCCAAGAATTCCAAAAATTCATTGAAGTCAGGAACTTCATTATCTACCAAGGAAAGCTCGAATTGCTTTTGAGTTTCGTGATCCAGTTTCTGAAGAAGGCGTTAATTAATAACACATTTGAAAGATCGTTGCGATCATATTTCAATACTTTTAATGCTCTTAAGTTTATCTGAATGTTGTCTAACAATTTGTGCAAGTCTTTTGCGGATTCAAGAACAATTTTTTTGTGGTTAATGATACTTTTTATGTGAGTATCAACAATTATACGCTTGTGTTCAAATCTCTCTTCCAGTGCTTTAAGTTAGAGATTGATAATTATCTTCGGAAGTTCCTATCGATTTAGCTTCGTTCCTTAAGCATGAGTGTAAATAATAGCATTTTTGATTTTCAGTTAAATTAGGATTATCATTTATTAAATTTAAGAATTGCTGCTTAAAGTAATTCCATTCTTCTATTTTACCATAAAACAACGGAAGAGGTATTTCTGATAATTTTATTGAAACAGTCTTATCAATAGATTTAGCATCCGATGAATTAGAATCAGACGTGTTTAATCTAAGTTCATGCAGTAGAGATTTGAGGCTTACCTCTATTTGGAAGATGTCGTCTTCAATCTCTGATAGACTGGATTCTACTTCCTCGAAATCGTCATCTGGCACCGTTCTATAAAATGCATTTCGAAGATTTTCAAATTTTGTTGAAGTTCTTGACAGAATCTCTAGATTAGTTGTTAATACTGTCTCTGAATTATTTTCATTTTGCGTAATGAACGTATGCAGCTTTGTTAATTGTCCTTAAATGCTACCTTACTTGCGATTTAACACAAATATATCAGTATCAGTTGACATTTCTATCAGATAAATGTCCAAACTACGAAATTTTCTAGTTCACTCCGGCTCGACGTGCCATTAAATATGTTGCGCCCTATCGATAGCTCTAACTATACCGGGGTCACTATAACATATGTTGCGGCGTAACTAATATATAAAGGGCGTGAACTGAAGAATGCGTTGAGAACATTGACGAGAAATGACGAAGTGAAGATCCATAACAAAGCGGTTTATTCTATTTCAGCGTTGCATCACATACCATCTCTCGACCAAATCTAGTACTGGCGTGATATATCCCGCGCTGTTACAAAAATAGTAAACCTACTTACTGGGGGTTGCCACATTTGGCGATCACAGTACTTAACATATGTATATCTCTTGTTGGAGTACGTCAGTTTTTGAAAAATGCACAGTAAACGTTTTCGAAGCTGAATGTATATATTTCTCAAAAATTATCCTATACACACACTTGAATTTTCATCACACATTCTATACATTTGAATGTATATAATAAAGTGAAATTTTTGTGATATTATTCATATATTTTGGGTTTGTACTGATCTCGTTTCAAAAATCGAGAGTTTTTGAAAAATGCATGAACCCCCCTCAAATTTGTGTTTCTGTAAAAAGCCACTTCAGTATAGATGTAAATGTGTACTTAATCTGTAGAAACACATTAAAACTTGTATCGGTAGAATTTGTGAATGAGAATTTGTATCTTTAGTATAATTAATAGGAAACGTAACGTTGGCGTATGGAGGTAAGGTTTTTAAGGACAAAATATGCCTTTTCTCAGCAATTAATGGGTAGGAGGAATAAAAAATGTATATAAGAGAAAGATTAAAGGAAAAAGTTTTAAAAAATGCATATATTGCATGCTATTATGCTGAGATATTTTGATGTGGCAATGTTTTCATCTTTAACTTGAATTATCTCAAAATGACATTTTTGAAACTGCGTGTACCTATTTCTTACATTCTATTGCATGTAGGCTTTTGAAATTTTTACCACATATTCTATTCATATAAATGTATATACTAAGCAGATTTGCTTCTATTATTTCAAAAATATTTCTTAATATTCCTGATTGCGTGTAAGAAAAAGGCATCTTTTGTCAAATTCATCGTGACATACAGTTAAAATTTTAAAAAAACCAAGCTATATTAATGTAAGAAATCTGCTTAGTGTGAAGATAAATCTGTACTTAAACTGTATAAAAGATTTCAAACATGTATCTATTATACATTGTGAGGAAAAGGTACCTAAAAATGGCCAATTTGATATTAGCGGTATAGAGTGCACCGACTCTCCTAAAATAATGTTTTATTTTAATATTTATTAAATGTCCTATTTTAAAATTTAATAAATGTCCTATTTTAACATTTAATAAACATTCTATTTTAACATTTAATAAACAATCTATTTTAACATTTAATAAATGTCCTATTTAAACATCCTAACAATTTAATTATCAGTCAGGCGATAAATTTAATTGAATTTTGTGTCCTGAAAAGTGGTGCAACCTGGCAGTGAATTGGAGTAAAAATTGGTATCAAGATTCCATATCTGTAATATAAAACAGAAAGTACAGGTGTCTGTGTGTTTGTCTGTCACAAGAACTCCTCCTGAGCGGTGAATTGCTCAGATAGCACGTAATTTTGCAGCAAGTTTGATTTTGATTTGAGTTTACCTTGTCATAGCAAATTTGACGCGTCAAACATGAAGCTAACTTGTGGCAAGTTCGCCGTGACAATTAGCGCCACCTCCTTTGCATTGCAAGCTTGCTGTAGGTTTGTAAAACAAGCTTGATGCAAAGATAGCGCAAAGAGATAATTAAATTTGTCTCTGTTTTAAAAAACATCCGATTTTTAATAGCATCTCCTAGACCGTCCTTCTTTTTATTAATTCAATAAATCAATAATAATTTGTAAAAAACTAACTTTTTATAAAATAAATCTTGAAACATTTTTCATCCTTTTACTAAATATAGCACTCGCACTTTAAAGAAAAATATCCTTTTTCTGAATGTTGAAATTTTAACGTTTATGAACAAAATTAAACCGAAAGTAATTACTTTTGAACTCTAATTTCATAATTTATTCTACTTGCAAAACGTAGTTATTAGCGAAAATCGCTCTCTCTTTGACTTCAAATCATATTCTCAACTCCAAAAATTAATGAAATCAAGAAAACAGTTTTAAATAAATCGTATACGAATCGAATCGAAAGATGTATTAGCGAAATCTATCTTCTCCTCTCAGAGTTTAATTGGCAGAGCGGTTAGCGCGTCAGCTTCCGAACCTGTAGGTCGCGAGTTCTATTCCGGGTTGTGTTCGTACTCTGTTTTTGCTATAATTTGCAATGAGTTTGACGCGGCAAGCTTGCTGCAAGTTCGTCCCATGGTGACTCCGAAGCTTGCTTTAACTTGTTTCAAACTTGTTGCAAGCTTGCACTCTTGTCATGTCAAATTTCATTGCTATCTGGGTATCGACATGAAATTTGCACACGATATTCTGGGGTACATTTCTAGTTCAACTGTGCTATTTTGAACTTTCAGAATTAATTAGTTCTTAAGATATTTAATTAAATAACGAAATTATCCGCTTTTAAGCCTAATGTTTGAATGTTTTTCTCCAGTAACTTCTGAAATATTTATCGACAATTATTTTTATACCATCTTAAAGAGCAGAAACTCATCTTTTTAATGATATTAATTTCATTGTGGTAAATTTTCTGATTGTTATTAGCGTTTAAAATTTTTAACGCAATTTCTAACAATGTTTTTTATTCTTATGGAATTAAATTCAAGCCATTTTACTATTTCGCGTGTGTGCTTTTGCCAGTGTTAAATTTAATATAAAGATATATTATTTATTTATAATTATTTTCTTTGGGCATTTCACTTCAAAGTAGACTTTTTACTTCCGGTTTCATGTTTGAGCTTACATTGTTTTTACTATACGATCCGCGTTTATTTTTAAGAGCAAAGGAGACTTTTTACTTCCTATTTCCGGTTGTTATAGCACAGTGATCCAATGACGTTAGTGAATTATTTCCTCAATACTTTGTATTCGGGCATGTGTTAATGGCGTTCCATGTAATGCGCGCACCCCTTCTATTACCAAATTGTGTAACTGTGAATCAGAACTGTATATACGAGGAGAGAGGCAGCACGTGTCTTCGAGTGTGACCTTGTTGCGAATAAATTGTGTTTATCAACAGTTCAATTTTGTCTCATTAGAGTAATGAACAATATTCCTTTATCAACTAAAGGAACTGAGTGTGAAATTAATAACTGAGCTAGACATAGATGAACCGTCGCCCGCAGGACAATAACTATGGATTTTGCACGTTAGGGACTTTGTGTGCTGGGAGTGTAAGCTTATGGAATTTATCTGTGAAAATTTCAGTGATTTGAAACTGCAGTCTCAGCGTGTTGAGGTGAATTTTGTTTTAGTGTTTAGGGTGTATGATGAGTGTATGTGAAGAAAGTCGTCGATATTAGAAAAATAAATTTATTTGACACTCAACATATAGTAAACACTAATTGGGTAATTTCGTTTCAACTACTTCACCGCTGCAGCGGGTGAATACAGTATAATAATTCCGCAAGGGCGGATAGTTATTAGAATTACCATAGTTCCGCAGGGGCGGATTTTAGATAGTTCATAGGCTAACACTCTGCAAGGGCATATGGTGTGGGTTGATCACCATATCGAATACGAGCCACTGCTAAGGTGGGTGGCTGCTCTCCTCCGATCTAAGTTCGTAATGGTTTATTAGATGATGGGAGCTGTAGGTGGCGCTTCAATTGCGCGTTGCCTTTATAGGGCTTTTTAGAATTCATGTTGAAAACGTCTATACTTGCAAATTTATAAAAAGAAGAGCTTAGACTCGCAGCTGACGAACTTGGTTTAATATTACCAAAAGGTGCTAAATTTGCTAACTTGAAGCATCTGATAGAAAAGAGTGATGCATTTAAAAATTATTCTGAGTTAGTAAAAAGTGTCATTGATTAAGTGTGCTAAGAGAACAAAAATCAAAAATCTGAAAATGAGTTTAAAATTGAGTTAGAGAAAACTCAGTTAGCGCGTGTTAGATTTATGACCACTTCATTTTGTGGATAATGCCTGTGTTAAAAGATTCAAAGTCGTTTGGATCGAATAAAGCAGGTTTTATTTACAGCATGGTCTATCATACACTATATGCCCAAAAGTATCCGGACACTTGCAGATTTTCACATTTTTTAGAATTTCTCCGGAATGGTTTAGCCGACTGCCTTTAAACTTCGGGCACGTAAAGAATAGACAATAACTCACATTTTACATTGAAGATTCGGTCCTGAGGGCAATTAGGGGACCGTCTACAAACTGATGAAGACAAAAACGTTTTTGGCCCACCCCGCTTCACAGAATACGGATAACAAGATAAAACTTTCAGAAATGGTAGTGTTTAATGTGCATAATATTTACAGGAATGTTTGTAAACTCAGCGAAAATATTTGGGAAGATATAAAGGTTTTCTTAAAAAATCTCAAATTTTCCCACCTGTTTTTTGCTTATAACATGTAGAGTATTCTCTTATATCATACGAAACTTACAGAAAAGATGACAATATGTTAGAGAAGCATTTGTGTGAAACTTTGGAAAAGAATTGTTGAATATTACAGGAATTATGAGCATTTTTAGTAAATAGTGCTTTACTGCGCATGCGCGAAATATAGTGTAATTTTTCTTTCACAACTTTAAAGCCAGCTATATAGGGCAACTTATATAAAAACATTTAGATCAATATCATTGGTATTCAGAAAGATATCGGCATTACAACGAGCAGAATTTTAGCTCCTGTCGAAGAGAAGCTAAAAGATGAGGGGTTGTACACAAATTGATATTTTTAAATTTTATATCTCTAAATAGTTATACTGAATTGTATAGTGGTTAGAATTTGCTGCATACCCATGAACACTTATCAATTACGTGCATAACTTAAATTCCAGCTAATTAGGCACTATAAATAACAAAAATTTTATTACTTTAATTATATTATTTTCATGATTATTAACAAGTTACATATTACAATTTTACGGCCAA
>BGPR01000531.1:26985-42217 GCA_013235015.1 Araneus ventricosus
AAATAGCTTTTCTGTCCATTGGCAGTTCTTCTAAATCCCATACATCATTCTCTTTCATGGACTCCATTTCTTCGTCCAAAGCTGCTTTCCAATTTTGTTGTTCATTATGAGGTAAAGTAGAAATGTCATCAAATTTGAGAGTCTCTTCTTGAGAGAGCATTGCTTGATAAATTTCGGATTCCGGAAACCTAATTGGATGTTTCTTTTCTCTTGACGATTTTCTCACTGTTCCTTCTGATGCATCTTCAGACTGTTCAGTAGATGACACAAAAATATCGGTTTCACTTTCCTCAGACTCATTTTCGGCATCAAGTTCGCTTCCATCTATGTTTGGAGACACATAATTAAAATCGTTTGAAGATTTCTTTTCCTCATTAAATTTTACATTCTTTGATATAATGATGCGCTTAGTTGTGGGATCTAGTAGACGATATCCCATTGAGGAATAACCAATGAATATCATTTTCTTGCATTTGTCATCTAATTTCTTTCTTTGAGAATTAGGTATGAGAGTATATGCATCGCAGCCAAATACTCTAAGATTTTTCAAATCAGCATGAGTATTGTACCTTAAATAATATGGAGTGTGACCGTCAATTGATGTGTTGGGCATTCTATTGTTTATATAGGCTGCAGTAAGGACTGCAAAACCCCAAAAATTCTTAGGCAGATTAGATTCAAATATCATTGCCCGCCCTTTTTCCAAGAGACTTCTGTTTGCCCGTTCAGCTACACCATTAAGGCATGGAGTATACGGGGGTGATGGATCAATTTTTATACCAGCTTCATTTGCAAACTTTAGAAATTCACCATCAACATATTCTTTTCCGTTGTCACATCTAATTTTCTTTACTGAAGTATTTAATTGACAAAAGTTTTTAAGTTCAGAAGCTGCATCACTTTTTCTTTTAAGTAATCGCACTTCAGTAAAACGGGAATAATCATCTATAAGAGTCATAAAATATTGCTCACCTGCAAAAGTCTTGGGCACAATCGGTCCGCAAATAACCGTGTGAATCATCACCATGGGCACAGTTTCTCGTCTCCTAGGGCCTTTTCCAACAGGTGTTGCACACTGTTTAGCACGTGTGCAAACTTCACAGAAAGATGAAATAGTAGGTAATCCTAACTGCTTCAGGGATTGGTTGCACGAGTGACCACATCTTCTATGCCACAGATCATCAATATCCGACTTGAGAGCAATTTCACAATGAGGTATAAAATCACTGATATATTGTCCACAATTCTTTCGGTGACCGAATAATAAACACTTGTTTTCTTTTTCAAGAAACACTTCTTTTTTCTTGAAGATAACACAAAATCCAGCGGCCTCTATCTTTTGCACTGATAACAACTGTCCATTTAAATTTGGAACATAAAGCACATCTTTTAAATTCAAATTAACATTATTCGAAATTTCACCTCGAATAATTCCGATTCCTTCTACTTGAAGAACTGCAGATTTGGAGGCGCACTTAATGATTCCTGATGCTGGTTCCAGAGAGCTGAACCATTCTTTTCTAGAACACATATGAGAAGTTGCACCAGAGTCAATGATGAATTTATCTTCATTTAAAGTTCCCGCTGCGAAAGTTATTTCATAGGCTGAATGCCTTGCACCAGAGTCTGCTGCTGTCTTGGACACGGGGCAGTCACGCTTGTAATGTCCGGCCTTGCCGCAGGAAAAACATTTGGAAGTTTTTAATCTACAAAATTTAGAAGTGTGACCTTTCTTAGAGCAAAAGTTAGAGATGAGTTTCTTATATTTAGCCGCAAAAGTTACATTATCTGTAGGATATTTAATAGAGGATTTATCAACAAATTTAGAGTCATTCATTAGAGCTTCGGAATCTATTAATCTTTGAGTTATTACGAAGTCCAAGGTTAAATTTACATTTGGTTGATTCTCCAAAGCAACTTTGACTGATTCATATTCTTTAGGTAAGGACATCAAAATGTAAGCGATAGAGTCAATGTCACTTACTTCAGAACCGGATACACGCAAGTCCGATACGAGCTTTAAAATCTCGTCGATATGCTGTCGCATTGAAGTTTCTTTGCTCTTTCTTATTGTTGCTAGTCTTTTACGCGTTAAAATCTGGTTCACAGCACCTTTAGCTTCGTACGTAGATATAAGGGCCTTCCAAATCTTAAAAGCGGTGTCCTCCTTTTGTAAAGAAGATAAAATTTTATCATCCAACAAAGTCAGCAGAATGGCATACGTTTTCTTTGATTTCGATACTTCTGTATCATTAGTAGCATCAGCTTCTTTTTCTAAAAAGTTATCCAGTTCTTTCGCAGCAAATATTGCTTTCACTCTTCTGTTCCAAACAGAAAAATTAGCTCCGTCAAATGGAGCGACTGTATATTCCCTGTTTAAAGCCATTGCTCGCACTTCCTGTTTGAGAGGAAGAAACGAAACTCACGAGCAATAAATCCTAGTACGATAGACCTGCTTTGCCCGTTTAACGCATCAAAGTATAAACACAGGCGAGGGAAGAGAGAGAACCACGCTCTGCTGTTAGATTTATGACCACTTCATTTTGTGGTTAATGCATGTGTTAAAAGATTCAAAGTCCTTTGGATCGAATAAAGCAGGTTTTGTTTACAGCATGGTCTTTCATGCATGAAAAGCAGAATCACAGTGAGGATAAAATGAAAGTCACTTACATATATAGATTTTAAAGAGGATTGAAAAGATAGAAAATCAGCCAATGGGGATTCGTAATGATACAGTGAAACAGCGAATAGAAAACATTAATACGACAACCAATCAGCACTATTTAAAAAGGCGTCAGGTTTCTGAAACTTAGTGATGTAATGTGCGAATACTCTATTCTAACAGCGCGAATTAAAGCAGAGCCAGAATTAGCGCAAATGAAAGCTAAGGGAAATAGTTAGTGTTCCTCTGTGCTTGAGGCGAAAAAGGAAACACAAGACAGAATTGATGTTTCAATAAAAAGCATAAGTGTTTTAGCATAAGTGTCCATGAGTGTTAGAAAGAGCATTTGTGTAAAAACATATACCCGACAAACACAAAGTAGAAATTCCGTTAAATTTATTGGGCGAAAAAGCTTCAAATGTGATGTCTTATATTAAAGAAGATGAGTTGAGAAATTATGAAAAAGTTAAATCAATTATACTCAGAGAATTTGAACCCTATTGTGATGATATTTCTTTTTGATTTTGACCCTTGTTTACTGTTTTAGAAGAATCAATAGATTGTTTGTTTACATCTACTCTATATCCAAAATCAAATACTCCACTACAGTATCTCAATAATGTATTTCACAATTCCTCAAAATGCATAAACATATCCAAATTAAAAATTTCTAGAGATCCTTTGATTGATTCAAGAGCATTCAAGTATTACTAAACAAATCATTAGATTAAGGATTATAAGAATCTCTATTATATCATTTACTCATAAAAAAACTAGAAGTTTCAGTAGTTTAGAATGTTACTACACCTGTTGCTTAATTAGCTCAAAATTTATTGCTATTTAATCTCACGATGAACAACATACAAATCAGTAATCTTAAAATCTCATAACCCTAACATCAATTAATATCAAACAAATTCACAAACCACCGTTTAATATCACCACTTAATGAAATTCTTAGCAACAGGCATAAGATGCATTTTCAACTTAACTTCTATCTCAAATCTCAAATATCCTTTAATAACATTCATAATTACAAAAATATAAATTAGAAAAGTGATTAACCCAATGCATTGTGTTAAATTTTAGAAAAAGTCTAAGACCCGCAATAACCCTAACTCTTAATTCTTTCTCAGTGCTTACATATTGACAATGAAAATAAAGCCAAATTTTAAACCTAATTAATTTATTAAGTTACCTTTTTGCACATAAATACACTTATATTATTGACACACATACAAGAATTTTTAAAACTTGACATCCATAACAATCTTTAAAATAAGTGATCAGTATTAGGGTCGACCCTTTTTCAAGCAGACTTTTAATTCACTTGTTCATTAATGGTTCCAAATTCTACCCTACAGCCTATTCAAAATTTTTAAATATTAAACTTATCATTCTAGGATTATATGAGTGGCCATCTCTAATTTAAATTTTTAATTGTTATTTTAAATTAATAAAAATATCTCCCTATAATTTTAAAATTTTACTCAGCCAATTACATATATTTATACCAAACATATATAACTCATTTCATTATAACAACTAAATTGTTCATATGGAAACAAATGTTACCACCACTTTTAAACAACATGCATTTGATTATATGTAGTAAGGATGCATAATTACTGATGTCAGATCATTTCAAAAGGGAACAACACTTTAGAAATAACTTAGATGTTCTATGCATGAAAATTATAACAAAACTTCTATGGATTTGCTTAGACAATCAATATAATTACAAATTCAAAACAGCATATAATATACAGTCTTGGCTATAACCTTATAATTCTTATTTCATCATAAATATCCAATAAGATAATTCATTTTTAAATTAAGTATTTTCATCCTCACCACAATTCTTGAATATCATAAATTTACCTTTTTTTCTTAAAATTAATGAATTTTGTTGTCTAAATCAAAACTTACAGTTGTTACAAATTTAAATATCTGAAGTTTAAAATTTACCGTTACATTTCCCGCGAATCAAATTATTTGATGTTTTAAAATTTACTTAATTACATTTTTTTTAGTTTGTTAAGTTTAATTTAGTTTCATAAAATATAAAAAAAGGATTAAGTGACACTTATCTTGGTTTTAGGATGGCAGCTGGAGAAATCATTCCGTCAGCAAAAAGGTGTTAATTCAGTTCTGCATGGGACTCCTCTTCCTTTGTGTTTCGATTTCATTAGCCTCCTAGATTAATAGTTATCAGACCCTGGTGAACTGTTCATTTTGTTCTTGTTGATTTGCAAAAGACTTCGGAGGTGCAACTGGAAACAGTTTTTTGCTTGCGGTTTTTGTAAGCATTTTCTCGGGAGTTTTTGCCTGGTACATACGATATCGGCCTTTTAATTTTCTCGTGCATGTAATGGTGACGACATCTTTTTCTTCTCCAAATCTACAGTTATCCAACAGGATCATTACGGGGTGAAAATAATATATCAGCCTTTTAATTTTCTCGTGCATGAAATGGTGACGACATCCTATCCTTCTCCAAATCTACAGTTCTCCAACAGGATCAATACGGAGTGAAAACAATGAAAAAAAAACTTTGGCGGCTTGTTTAACCCTTTTGAATCGGTTAGCGGCAGATTTTCTCCGCACTGCCCTTCATGATCAGCGCTATGCACGCCAAGTCACACCTTTTTAGCTCCGTTGAAGGCAGCGGTTTTCCTAAAAATATTTTCTCCGATGTCACTTTAGCCTCTATTGCCTGGAGAATCCTCTAAAGGAGTTCAGAGGACGTTCTCCTTCCTCTACCGACAAATATCATCCCACACAGCTTTCTCACCATTTTCCTTAATTTCTTCAAGTCAGGTCTAGTATAGTCAAGTCCAGTCAAAACCAATCAAGTCCTGTCAAGTTCCCCTCTAAAATATTAAACACCTCCCTTTTAAACTCGCTCTTGCCGATGGCATTTATGCCAAGTAGCCAACTTATTAAGTCCTCATTGGTTACAAGTTTTCAAAATCATGCAACCCCTTAGATTAATTCACTCCTCCCAAAACCACGTGGTATACAAGATTCTGACTTTCTCTAACGAAAAAAGATTATTGAGGTGTTGATAGATATTTACAAGAAAACCTCACACGAAGCGCACCAGTTCAAAGGTGAAAGGATAGCATATGCTCCCTCGCGTCATAAGTTTTAGAAAAAGGGATCACCAGACTGCAATTTTGGGTAGAAAATCCCATAATTTTGTCAGGAATTAAAGCCGAAAAGGATTCTAGTATGAATTTTTTTTAACGCGGTGTTTTTACCTCAAAGGTAAGGAATGTCTCTCAAGTTTGTTTGGAAGCCCAGAATTAAACAGAGCCCCAAAAAAAAGGTCAAAGGTTTCTCAACTACTGAAATGCAGCTGCAGAAAATGCGTGTGAAACAGAATTTTACCGACAACTTCTAAAAAGGAAACCCACGAATTATATTCACAGAAGTCTTAAAGGGGGAGAGGGTACATTTTCCGTTGTTTTTCTGAATTTCGCAAGGTGGGAGGCGAAGCATAGCTTATGTGAGAATTCTATTCTGCTGAAAGCTTCATTGCACTCTTGTTTCGAGGCTTATTCTTACTGAACCCTTACTTAAACCGAATTTAAAAAAAAATTTCTTTAATAATACATTTTTTTAGAATTTTTTATTTATTTGAATAATAACAGAATAAGAAAATTGATTTTGGATGAATAAAAATGAAAAAATTTATAGAAGAAGAATTAACAATAAAAAAATATAAGAGAAATAATTAATTTATACAACAACATGGCTGCTTATCAGACTTCTAGAATTCCAACAGTCAAATTGAATTTTATAAATAAAAATATTTCAATTAATCTTTACACAATTCAATTTGAACTTTACAATAATACAGTTTAACTTTCACTCCTTTTTAGCATTTAACAATTAAATATTCTAATTGACATTCAGTGTCTCAACTAAACTTTACAACTTAGAATTCAACAAATAATTATCCTAATTGACTTTTTAGTGATTTAACTCACAAAACAATACAATTTAATACCTTTACAACAATACAATTTAATTTTCACACCATTTTAGAATTCAACAAATAAATATTTTATTTGACTTTTAGTGATTTAACGAACTTTACAACAACCCTCCCCTCAATCGTATTTGGAAAATTTTAGAAAAGCTATGCGCAAGCATAATGAAACTTGTGCACAGTTTACTTCTCGCTAATAACAAACTGGCAGTATTATTTGAAACTTAGAAAAGTATTAGATTTGAATTCCCTAAACTAATTCATTGTATCCGATAAAGTACACTTGGAAAGGACGTAGAATCACACGTATCTGTTCGATCTCAAGACAGACGGTTTCGTCCAAACGAGTTATCTAAATAAATAGATTTATACTACAAGTCACGAGGAAAAAGTTTTAAAACCCTTCCAAACGCTTATCATAAAAAAACCTCCAGATAAATGCATGCCTAAAGTATTTTTAACGGATGTAAAAACCTGTAAATACGTTGTTTGTCTCGAAAATCATCTCCTTTACAAGTGTTACAGTTATAAAAAGGTTACTGTAAATAATAGAATAGAAATCATAAAGAAACAAATTTTGTTTAAACTGCATTTCATATTCTACTCATTATGTAATTATATTATTACTTCTACTATCTCTACTATAAAACTTGTAAATTTAAATATTTTTGTTCGGAATGTGAAAAGAGACACCACGTCACTCTTCACTTTCCAACGGAATCCACTGTAGTCAAAACATCCGAGGCATCTGGTGTAGTAACTAACCTTTCACCCCATGCGCGAGATTTTATGCCGAGTCAAGATAATAATTTGTTCACCGCATCTAGCATAAACAAAAAGAGAGGTGTTATATTAAGTACAACCATATGTTTCATTACAGATGGGACTGGAAATGTTTAACCTATCAAAGCATTGTTGTATTCGAGGAGCTCGTTATGTTTTATAATCAAAGAGTTAGCCGACGGATTGAGATTGATAAATAGAAGAAATTAATATTGTGGTTTTAGGATTAAACGATTTGTTATTTACGATTCGTGAAAGATTTTCTTCATCTATTAGCAATGAGGATAAAAGCTATACATAGAAGTTAGACTTTCTGGTTGTTCCAAAGATTTAATTCCTTCAACAAAATAGTAATAAATGCACATAATATTTGCAAATTTAGCTGGTGAGAATTTCAATGTTCCTGAACGTATACAAATGTTGTTAGGAACTGAAGTGTTCTATGAGTTATTGATACCAGGCCAATTTCGTGTGGAAAATTCGTGTTTTATTTTTCAAAACACAGTGTTTGTGGCATCAGGTTGCGTTGCATACGAAAAAGAAAATAGAGTACACTGTGTATTCTCCACTAATGACATTGATTATTCTATAAGGTAGTTCTGGAAATCGAGGCAGTGGAAAAATAATTAAATAAAAATAGTGCAGCTGTTATTTGTGAAGGACACTTTCAGAAAAATCGCAATAGAAATGAATCTGGGAGATATACCATAAAAATGCCTCTCTCTCTCTCTTTAAAGAAAGATCCTTCATGTCTCTGAGAATATAAATAAATGGATCTTCACAGAGACTTAATTCCTTGTGGAAAAGATTAAAATGAGATCCAATTTATTTGACCTTATATAAGTCATTTCTAAAGGAATATGAAGATTTGAGTCACATGAATTAGGGGACAGATCAAGAGTCTGAGGTAGCATATTACATGCCACATCGTGGTGTGTACCGACCTGAGAAAGCAGCAGCGAAATTGAGAAATGTTTTTAATGCTTCTAGACCTACAACAAATGGACAATTCTTGAATTCCGTTCAATACGATGGAGGAATTGTGAAAGAGGAATTTTTTCCTGTAATGGTGAGATTTCGCAAACATTATTTCGCTTTCATAACTGACATAGAAAAAATGTATAAAAATGATAAGCATGCATCCAAATCAAAGGAAAATTATCAGAATACATTAGAAAAATAGTTTAGAGGATCATGTGAAGATGTATGAGTTGTCAGCAGTTACCTACGGTACGATGAGTACGCCCTATTTGGAATCTCGAACTTTATAAATGTTATCTATTGATGAAGAAGAGAATTTTAATTTAGCAGCACCCGTTCTAAGTAATGTTTGCTATGTGGATGATATACTTTCAGGAGCAGAAACCAAAGAAGATGTAATAGAATTGCGACATCACTCAATTGAACTTTTCAAAACTGCAAGGATCAAACTGCATAAGTGGTGTGGAACCATTCCAGAGCTCACTGCAAGCGTTCAAGAAGATCATGATTTTTCAGAATAAGATGACACCAAAGCCTTGGGAATAATTTGGTATTGAAGAAGTAACTGTTTCCTATTTAGTGTAGAACAAAAGATTATTGACCATTTTACAAAGAGAACAGACTGTCTACAATTGCCAGAATCTTTCATCCCTTTAGTCTTCTGGGTCCAATAGTGACTTGAGACAAGATCTTTATGCAACGATTGTGGCTACAGACGTTAGAATATGATGAAAAATTTCCCTCTAAAGAAGCCAAAGAATGGTAAAGGTTTATCAAATGCTTACCAGTTGTGAATGACATACGGATTGAGAGACGCATAATGATACCAAATGCAGGTGTATTTCACTTACATGGCTTCTGCTACGCATCGGAGAAATCTTATGGTGCAGCAATATACATTAAGTCAACTACAACCCTTGGAGAAAATAACTGAACTTAATGACGAGTTAATCCCGAGTTGCACACCTAAAGCAAATCTTAATTCCAAGACTTGAGTTGTGCGGCGCAGTTCTTGTAACTAAACTGACGAAAAAGTAAAACAAACTTTGAGAATAGAGAAAGCAGACATTCACTTCTGGACAGATTCTAGCATTGTGATCTCTTGAATTCAAAGAGAATAAAGAGACTTGAAAACCTTTGTTGCGAACACAGAGGGTCCAAGATACAACAACTAAGTTCCTGTGACTAGTGGCATCACATTGCTTCGGATAAAAATCCAGCGGATGTCATTTTAAGTGGATTATTTCCTGAGGAGTTACGTGAGAATAGACTCTGGTGGTGAGGTCCTGAGAATTCTTCTACAAAATTATTACACAGACAGTGCAACTGAATTGATAACTCATCAAAATGACTTTGACTGCGAACTCAAAGTTTCAAATAACTCTTTTGAAACATCTTTGGAGAATTCCGAGAACTCGAACTTTTTCGTCGAACTCATGGACATTAGTAACAACTATTTTAAAATAATACATGTGCTTACTTATATTTGCACATACATTTTCAACTGCAGGAACAAGATGAAAAAAGTGGGACCCCTGACTGTCGAAGAGGAGAGGTAAAGGCAGCAGAAACTCTATTAATAAAAAATGATCAAAAGCCTTTGATAGTCAAAATGGTCACGGTAGGTAGTTAAAAAGGTTTAAATGCATTTCTAGATAGCGAAGGATTGATTAGAGTGGGTGGACGACTTGAAAAAGCATTAATTCCGTTTTCTCAAAAGCATCCAGCCATCCTTCCTAAGACTTGAAAATAAAGCAACATTTATTTTTATGGTTTTCACAAACGATTGCTTCATATTTGCCCACGAGAGTTATTAAATGCTGTGCGACTAAACTTTTGGCCTTTAGGTGGCAGAGATTTAGCGAGAAAAACTTCACACCCATGTGTTGTGTGTTTCAAAAGTAAACCTATTTTATCATCACAGATTATGGGTAATTTACCCTATGATAGAGTAAATATATCACCGCTCTTTAGGGCGACGGGTTTAAATTTGTATGGTCCATTTTTTGTGACATAAAAATCAGAGAAAAGGAGTACTGAACAAAGTGTATATTTGTGTATTAACACGTTTTGTAACTCGTGCCATCCATCTTGAACTTTTATTCTATTTAACTTTCGATGCACTGATTGCCAATCTTAAGACATTTACGTCCAGGCGCGGTAAGTGTTCGAAACATTTTACAGATAATGCATATTCATTGGAGCGAATTCTCAATTAAAAAAGTTTTATAATACCGTTAATTTTGCTGATGAGAATCTAGCTTCATATTTCACTGATGAAGGCAAGGGTTGGAAATTCATTACTCCTAAGTCTCGTCCCTTTAAGGGCCTCTGCGAGGCCGGTGTCAAATCAGTAAAATATCATCGTAAAAGAACAATAGGAAAATTGCGTCTTACATATGAAGAGTTTGAGACAGTAATAATACAAGCTGAATCTATTTTGAATTCAAGACCCATCACACAAATTTCAAATGATTTTGAAAATTATGAGGTTTTAACTCCTTGTCATTTTTTGATAGGAAGATCAATTAATGATTTTCCTGAACCTATAGTAATTAATGTAAATCAGAATCGATTGAGCCGTTGATAGAGAACAACAAAGGCAATTCATGTTATTTGAAGAAATGGAGAACCGATTACTCAAATACGCTCCAACAAAGATCCAAATTTCGAGTAGGATAATATATCTATTGGCACTCTGGTACTTGTAAAAGAGAACCTTTTACCAGTTTGTAATTGGATGTTAGGCCGGATTGTTGAAGTGTATCCAGGTTCTTAAAATAAAGTAAGAACAGTTGAATGAGAAACACAATCAGGCGGCTTTTAAAGTCCTATTACAAAAATATGTGTATTACCTCTGAATGAATCATAATATCATTTATTCGTATTCAAATGTTTGGAACTATATTTCTGTGTTTATCTGTGTAATTTTTTTATATATTTCTTTATATACATATAAATAAATCTATTAATATTGTTTTAATGTATGTTCTAGAATTCTTTGTGCAAAATTTGAAATACTTAACTTGAATGTTTGTAAACATTGCAAGGGCCTTGGGTATGTTCGGGCATGTGTTAGTGGCGCCGCCTGTGATGCACGCTCACCCACCCCTTCTATAACCAAATTGTGTAATTGTGAATCAGAACTGTATGTATGAGGAGAGAGGCAGCTCATGTCATCCAGTGTGACCGTGTTGCGAATAAATTGTGTTTATCAACAGTCCCAGTTGCTTTCATTAGAGTAATGAACAATATTCCTTTATCAATTAAAGGAACTGTATGAGAAAATAATAACTGAGCTAAATACTTTGTTTAATTTTCACAAATTTTAAATCAAACTAATGAGTATGTGTAAAGCCTTCAAAATTTCTTAGTCAGGTAAATATCGTAGGAAGTGGACAAAGGGAGGGAAAAAAAGAAGTATTAAAGGTCTATCTGTCACAAGAACTCATAAACGGTAAATAGTTTCATCATGAAATTTGCACTTGCCATGCTGGGGTCCGTTCCTAGATTAATTGTATTTTTTTCTTAATTGTACTTTTAAAAAAATTCTTTCTAAGATATGTAATTAATTAACGAAAATTAAGGCAAATTTTGGCGTTTTATCTCAGTTTTTCGCCAATAACTTCAGAAAAATATATTCCATGTAGATGATTTACAGACAATCTTAAAGAGCAGAAAATTATCTATTTAATGATTCATTTGAAATATCATGCGTTCTTTTCCTTAATTTTATAAACATTTCAAATTCATTCCATATCCTTTAAGACCGGACATATTTTCATCCGTAAATTTAATTTCTTTTTAGTTTATAGGCGGACTTGGATCCTATTGGTACTGTAAAAAATAATTTTAAAAATTTAGCATGCCCCTCAAACTCAGGAGCGCACCCGTACAATCGTGCGGGTTAGGTTTTTTCTGTGTCACCGGTAACCTGTACAATCGTGCGGGTTAGGCTTTTTCTTTATCAATGTGAACCCGTACGATCACGAGAGTTAGGCATTATCTATGCAAGCTTCACCTAATTCATTTTTTTCATAGTTAATTTTCATTCAATATTAATTACTCAAAGAAACAAATATTTAATCATCGTAATAAAGAGTTTATAATTGATAAGAAAAAAAGATATTTGTAAATAAGGAAATTACAATTTTAATGACTAAATTTTTTAAATGAAAATATTTGAAACAAATCTTAGTTTTTGATAAACATAAATGTACCTCATATTTCTCACACCGAGTTATAGATGTGCTTTCTTCAGAAATAAGGAATACTCCTGTGTTTCTAGAAGGCAAATGAAACTTCACGGATCATGCAATAACTGGTTGCTCGCTTTTCATTCTTTCTTGCAGAATAGAAGTTGCAGCGCCTTCCCTGGATGTCGGATGACCCCCTTCAGTCCCCTGCTTCTTTAGAAAATCTCCCTGTATTTCCTCCGACAATGTCTATTGTGTGCAAATGCCTTTCCTATACTGATTATATTCAAGGAAGGATCACTCATCATTTCCCACGATCATTAGGACTGGTGGTATTTTCAGATGTACATTAGGGTGGCCCTTATTATAATGGCGAAAAATTTACTTAACAATTTTTAAGCGCACACCCCTTAATTTTTTTCCTTTTACCATAATATGAAAGTATTCCAAATATTTCTTCGATATATAAAGATTAACCCGTGCCGCATCGAGCTTGATTATATAAAAATATAGGAGTGAAAACGAAAAATTAAATATTTTTTGAAATGTGCATTTATTATTCATATTAAGAATGTCTTGATTTTGTTAAGAATTTTAATAATACGCATTTAATACAGTTTACAATACAATTTTAATCATTTAACATTTTTTAATAATATATTTAGTCAAATTTTCGTTTTAGAGTAGCCTTCTTGCAGTCCGGATACTGCTTCCTGTGGTCTTCGACACACTGAAGAAGAAATTGCTTCTGCTCTTCATCTACAGTTAGTAATCCATTAAAATCTTGCATCAATTTCACCTCTCTTTCGGCTGTATCATTAACAACTTTAAGATTTTGGAATATTTCTTGTGACTTTAAATAAGAATCGCGTCCCTATCCCAAAGATCTGGACTGATATTCAGAAAGCTAATGTCGATATTCAATTTTTTTAACAAATTTAAACTTTTCTGAGAAATGAAGTCTTCTATTGCTTTTTCTAAAAAAAATAAAACCAATAAGTAATTGTACGATATCATATCTAAATTCTGAAAAACTTAATGTGTAAATATAAATTAGAAAATCTTGTTAAAAATTTGATAAATGAAAAAAAATTCACTATCATTATAAAATCAAAGAATAATGTCTAATAAAAATTATTCTTAGTAAATAAAATATATAGTGTTAAAATTAAAATTTTACCTAGAAGAAAGGGAACTTCATTAGGCTGAACAATACATTTTCTTTCAGTATGAAGATTTTCCCGTTTCAAATTCTCTATGATGCGCTCTTTGGATGCAATATTAACATTTTTATCAAAAATCGCTAGAATGCTTGACTCTTCATTTAAGTACCACAGATGATTACAAAACTTCTTCAAAGCAATTGATGAAATGCCCTGATTTATGTTTTCATATTTCTTTAACTTTTTTAAAAACATTAAATCATTAAGTGGAGCACCAATTGCGGATGAACTCTCTAACCATGATTTAACATACACTGTCACAAGAAACAAACAAATGTTCTTCAGACCATTCACTTCAGATATTTTTAAAAATAATTGCAGCCTGAATAAAAATATTTTAAAGGAGTAAATGGCCTTTGCCATCCATCTAGCATGATGTAAAGCCCCTGGTGGTCTGATTTTGATAGTCGAGTCTGAGTTCCTTCCAATAAAGACTATGCATAATTCGACGAGCTCCCGATAATCGTTCTTCAAATTTTTATATTTTAGCGCATTAAAAAGATAATTCACATTACTCAGTATTTCGCTCTCACTACATATTGCGTTCAAGTATTTATATCCGTCCATATAATTTTCTTTTTCCAAATTATTCCATTTTTCTCTGATTTTTTTAAAGAAAGCTACATCTGGACTAGAAGTCACTTCGTTTACCTCATACTCGAAAACACTTCGTAGCACTAATTCATATATGTGATGCCTACATGGAAAATATGTCATCTCTCGATCTACATACTGCTCTAGAAATGTAATAGCACCGTTGATACGACCCGTGTTCGAACTAGTTGTGTCAGAACAGAGAATTTGAGCTTTATCTTCCAATCCCCAATCTTTTAAAGCATTCCAGACAGCCATAGCTTGCTCCTTCCCTGAAGAATTTTCTGATTTTGGCACTCCCAGCAATTTTTCTTCATCTTTATATGTAACAATAATAGGCAGTCTTTCACTTTTTAAATCTCTCACATTTAAAGCAGGTAGCAAGTTACTATCCCAATGAACGCATACGAAACTAGGTTCATTTTCTTTAAATAATTCTTTAATCCTATTAGCTTTCGTCTTACGAAAATCTTCCCGATATCTTTGGATCGTATTTCGCTTAATTGCCAATTCATCTATATTGTGTCCTAAAGACTCAGCTACGGCTTCGAGAATAAAAACAGCACTTCTCTGACTAATGTGGAATCGATCGAGTACAGCCATTATTTTTGGAGTTAAGAAACATTTCCTCCCACGTACAATTCCCATTCTTAATTCTATCTGCGCATTTATGTTTTCCTCAAGAGACGACTGGGCAATGTTTGATGAAGGCCCAGGTTGATCAGAAATATCTTCGGTACCTGACGATTCTTCTGATGAATCCATGAAATTGTCATCGATCTCCGAACTATGATGA
>BGPR01000531.1:42617-125307 GCA_013235015.1 Araneus ventricosus
AACTATGATGAGCCTTAGCCCGTCTGTTTTCTTGTTCTATGACTCTCAATAATACCCTTTCTTCACGCTTTGCTAGCTTCATATCGATTCCCATTAGACATCCTCTCCGTCCTGGTTCTCTTTGACTTAATAAAAATTTTCTGTCTTCTTCAATTTTTATGATTTCCAAGGCATTAGCGTGAGCAATATCAAATAAATTATTTAAATCTGATATAAAGTTACGTTTATTGTCTTCTTGCGTTTCTGACCTACTGCAGGCACTTTTTTGAAGATTGCGCCAATAATTGTACATCTTCATGATCTTTTCTACACAGTGAGGTGTCGCTCTTGTAGGAATCCTTGCTTTCTCCCAGAAAATGAGGCATTCGCGCACTACCAAGTTGGCACTTTCCCTTATGGATAATTTAACTTCATATAAATTATAAAATAGCACCGATAGTACTTGCCGATTAGATGGAAGTTTGCATCCGGTAATTTGGTGACGTTCACTACCAATTAAATAAATATTTCGATCACCACTTCTCAAATTCGAAACCATAATTGCACTAATAGTTGATCCAAACTGCGACTAAAGTAGACTGAGAACGAGACGCTGGCGTAGGAAGGAGCGAGACATGAACGAACAAGTCGCTGCTTGCACGCACATGCTTCCAAATTCTACCGCGATGCGACACGTGTTCCCGACTTTTGATTTGAACAAATGAGGCCTTTAATTGTTTCTAAGAACAAAAGGAACAAAAATGGAGGGTGTGCGATTTGAAATTAGAACTTCAAAAAATAAGGGCCACCCTAGTGTACATACGTGGTCGCTGATCCTACGTCAGTTTTTACGGCTTTTGTACCTGTTTCTTTGTTACACATGTATTGACACCAAATTCTTCTTGCTTCCCCGATAGTAAACCAAGGAAGATGATAGGATTTCAACGATAGAGGGAAATCCAAGTGTGGAACTTTCTGTGAGTAGTCTCCTTTGTTACGAAGCTTTCAAAGAGATCCTTCAAAATACTTTGAAAGAGCTTATCAGATTTGAGTGCTGATACGGTGAAAACGACAATGCGATTTGCGGAAGTTCCTCGAGGAATACTGAAGACAGTTGGAGGCGGTGGGATATATTTCGTGAAACTCTTTTGGAAAAAGATAAAAGCAGAAAAAATTGTTTATATGTAAAATATTTCATTTCAAGGTGATAGGTAATGAAACATGTATTTTTTAAGTTATTTTTTTTTTCTTATCATTGTACCCATTTCAGGTCTTAAAACCGTTACTTAGTGATACAGTCAAAGGTAAACACCGATGTGTGCATTGGATCACGCGAGAAGACACTGCAGAAAGGAAGTCGATTTTCGGACAGTGAGCTCAAATAAAGCCGAACCCGCAGGATAGTGCGGGTAAACAAATAGAATTATATTAACTAATTAATATAATTCTAAGAGTAATAAACTAAAGAGTAATTATATTAACTCTTAACAAACATATTTTCCCATTTTTCATTTATTTAGACATTAAATTAACAATTGATATCCAAGAAATTAAATTTGTATTAATAATTAGCTAATTGCGACAGATAAATAATTTTAATGTTTAGCGCGATTTTTTTGCAAACTGATTTAAGCGATTATAATAGAAATAAAGACTGTCTCTGCCATCTTTTGAGAAAACTAGATACTATTGATATTCTGGAAACTAGAACAGTCGTTACTTTTCGGCATTTATTAAATACAATTCTCCAGGAAGCAGAAACGCTAGCTCATGTCTCATCCGCACGATCGTGCGGGTTCGGTCTTAAAGGGTTATAAGAATGTTTTTATTATTGTAATTAAATTCAAATCAATTTATCGTTTTATTAAATCCTTCATTCTCGAATTTTTACCACTGTGAAAGTTATGATAAGAAATATTGTTTTCTTTGAATATGAACAGAAAGCAGAATTTTGATTTTCACTTTTATTCAGTAGCATATACATCTTTTAAAACGTTTGCACCAATATACAATGATGTTAATTATTCTCTTTCTGTGATTCTTCATTTAATTTTAAAAATTTTTAAATGATGATAATGAGTGTGTAAAATCCTTCAAGATTATTGAACACGCTTCCTATCGAAGGGAGAGGACCTACGGAGAAAAAGAAAGAACACAATGCGGTTTTTTTCCGGTCACTAACACAAACACTAAAGAAAAGAGAATTGTAGTCCGGATAATGGCAATAAAATCCAAGATACGAAAGACCTTATGCTGTCCCCTTAGCAATGATGGAGAGGGGAAAATGATGTACAAAGAACTACTAGAATCTTTCCATATGGTTCAAACTAAGGAGAGGAAAAGAAGAGCGATGTTAAACTGCTTGTCGAGAGGGTCAGAGAGCACATCTGTGGATTAATGAAAATAAACAAAAGACGGTGCTGCGGAAAACTCTTTTATTAAGTTGAAAGTGTTATAAGTACTTGGACTTGAAAATATATTTACCCCGAGCAACAACAGGTATATCAGCTAGTCTTTAATATAAAACAGAAAATACATGTATTTGTCTGCGTGTCGGTCACAAAAACTCCTCCTAAATGGTGAACGGTAGCAACATGAAATTTGCACACGACATTCTGGGGTACATTTCTAGGTCAACTGTGCTATTTTCAACTGTCAGAATTACATCATTCTTAAGATATTTAATAAAATATCGAAAATTAATTCTTTTAAAGCATAATTATAAGCCTAAGTATTTCGCAAATAATTTCCAAAATATTTATTGCACAAAAATTGTTTTTTCACAATCTGAAAGAGCAAAAAATTATCTTTTTAATGACTGTTATCCATTGCGGTATAATTTTTTCCCTGATTTTAAGTAAAATTTCAAAATTTATTTTCAATACAATTTTTAACAATATACTTTCTATTATAAAATTAAATTCAAACCTATTTGTTGTCTTATCAAATCCTTCACTCTCGAGTTTCTGCCACTGTTAAAGTTATAATAAAAAATACTACTTTCTTTGAATATTAACAGAAAAGCAGAAATTTAACTTCCACTTTCATTTCGTAGCATGTACATATTTCAATACGTTTTCACACAAATCCAATTATTTAATTATTATCTCTATGCGATGCTTCATTTAATTTTGATAAAATTTTAAAACATCTTAATGAGTGTGGAAAGTCGTTCTTGGTTATTGACTCCGGTTCCGAAGGGATAGGACCCTAAGGGCAAAAGGAAGTAACCTTATCCGGTGTTTTCCCGATCAGGCAGAAAGACACCAAAAATAAGAGAATGGTATTTGGGATAATGCTAATGAAATCCATGACGTGAGAGAACTTCAATTGGCGAAGTAGTAATAGTGGGGAAGGAAAAATGGAGTTCCAAAGATTTCTAGACTCATGCCAAGTGGTTCAAAGTGTGGAGACAAAAGGAGGAAAGGAGTAAGTGCTGGCCGAGGGGTCATACGACATGGGAGAAGAAGAGCGAAAATGGAAGTCAGATGCTGCTGCGAAACACTTTTAAATTAAGTTTAAATTGTTATAAGTTCATAGACTTCAAAACATTTTCATCCCGAGCAACACCGGGTATATCGGCTAGTTATTCATAAAAATGCTTTATATATTCAAGTCGAAAATAAAGTCAATAATCCTGTTAAAAAATTTTACTTCTTGCCGCATTAATAAAGAGTATTTTTTAAAATAAAACTCTTTTAATTAGATGTCTTCTTTATTCAAAGCTTCAGATTCGAGCTAATCAACTTTGGGAAAAGTTTTTTTATGACAAAGTTTTCTTTATGTCAAAGCATAGTGATGAAAATACTCAGAAAATCCGCTTTTTAATTTAAATTATCAACACTTTTTGATATTATTTAGTGCTGACTGTTTGTGGAAGCGATTCGGCAAACAACCGCTGATGTCTTCTTAGTAATTTGGACAAATCTTTATATACAGACACCCATGCATATTTACCGAGTTTAAGAATAAAACTCGAGCATTATTTTATAGTATAACACCTAGATTCGAAATGTTACCTGTTGAATGAGATACAGATCTTCTTGGTATCCAGTATTATCTTTCTTAATAAACGAAGTTGCGTTTCATAATTACTAGAAGAAAAGTGCTTTAGTACGCATTTCTATTTACATCACCAGTGTTTTTCTGAAACCAACACAACATGCGTCTAACTCGCATAAGCGTTTATTTGAGAATATTAAGCTTCTCTGTATTTAGTAATTTTGTGTTTTTATGCACACATTGCTTCAAAGATATAAAGAAAACATTGCAGATCTTGAATGAAGCTATGACGAATTTTATTTCTAATAAAAAAAATATAAAATGTTTCTTATAGTGAAAGTACAAAATAAATTGAGAGAGATAAATTCAGTATCCATTCTTAAAGGATTAAAACGTAGGAATTAACTTGCTGTTTGAGAAGAACTCATACAGAACTATGCTCAAAATTTTATTATCCGTCTCAACAAACAAGCAAAATTAATCTAGACTTCGTAGAATATTTTTACTTCTCTATACAATTCCTTTAACCCGTTAACGCCCAGCGTCCTATTTATATGACAGTCACATTTCACTTCCGTTGCTAAGCGAAGCACATTCCATTGTTTCTTATTTTCTCTGACGAACAAGTTAATATGTATTCCAAAACACCAAACGATTAAAGTGTCACCATTTCATTTTTTTATTTCCTAGTTTTTTTTTCTTTGATTTATTTTCGAGGTAATGGACGAATTCAATAATAATATTTATTTTTTGATATTTTGCTATATTTTTAAAAATCTTTTAATATATGTCTATAAAAAGTTTATTTAAAAAGTTTTTCTATCGGTTTTAGACGATTTTCCACAAAAAATGTTTTGGGATTTAATTTCACTTCAAAGTTATCTTAATCCAGATGTTTTAAACAAAATTTAAAAGAAATTTACTGTAATCTAGGCTTTAAATGAAGTTGAGCATTAACTGATTAGATTTAATTCTTTAAAATTTACTAAAATATTTTATAATTATATATGATTCGAATGTTTGCTTCAATAGATGAAATGTGCTTTTACAGGTTATATACTCCTTTGGTCCTTTTCTTCTGCTTCTATCTGCCAACCATGATACCTGTCTGGTGTTGGGAAGAGACTGTATGGAATTCGTTTTTCATCGCTGCCAAGCCTGAATAGCACATGGCTTGTGAACAGCGCTGCACACAAATATGGCGACCAACCTTTCGACAAGTACATAGAAGCCAGAGAGAATCCTGTTGTGGCCTTGTTAACGACTGGTGAAGGCTGGCACAACTACCATCACGTCTTCCCCTGGGACCACTCCGCAAGTGAACTGGGCTACACCTTTAACCTGACCAATGTGTTCATCGATGTCATGGCAATGATCGGACTGGCATACGATCTGAAGACTGCTAATCCAAATGCAATCAAGGAGAGAAAACTGAAATCTGGAGATGGTACAAGAGTTACCCTCAACGAAAAGCCGAAACATACTTTAAACACCAAATATACAAAGTAGCTCCTACTTCCTATTTTTCAAAAGAATACAAATAATAAAACAAATGATGATGAATAAAAAATATAATGCATGTCTATATTATAAGTACAAGTCGCCTTCGGCGACCAGCTTCTTCGCCGGAAATATAATTTAAATTCAATCGCGTAATCAAAATTTGATATTCATGGTTCCCTCAATAAAGTATTCAAATCGTGATAGACATTCTTGTCGAAGCTTTGCACATGAACTGTTTGTTGTGCACATGAACGTCCTCAATGGTGTCAAAAAACTGTCCGTGTCATGTAGCATCTAATTGTAAGTTGTAGGCGCCAACTTCACTTTCCTTTTCTTCGTGCAAAATACGCATTTCATTTTGATATTAAATTGGCGAGACAAATGTGCTGATAAAAAGAATTAAAAGCATAACAACCATATTTATTCAGCTTAATTGATACATTTTGTAATAACTATGTACTGCATTCTTCTTTAAATTCCGATTTTTACACTAGTTTACTAGTTCTATTATATACGATCTATAGCTATATACATATAGGAGCTATATACATATGTACAATTACAATTCACGTTCAAGATTACTCATAATCACTTTAATTACTCACTCGGAGTTCACATCGAGAAATCCTACAAAAACGTGCACACTCTGTGCAGAAACTAACTTCCTTAATGGCGTCTACCACCTCGTCTCCCGCAAAAAGTTCCTTCTGCTCTTCACTTCACAGTCTTCGGCAAAGAGCCGGAACTGTTAAGTGGAAAGTTAGTGGCATGACACATTTCCAAATATATTTACTATCTTAGAGGACTTTGTTTACAGATTTCGAGAAAAACTGGAGAAATTGAAAAAGAAAAGGAAATTCATTAATATATTGCCTTCACTTTCAACAATTTAAGAGAAATACGCAAATAAATGTTTGTTTTAACAATGAAAACGGTTTGAATTTCATCGTAACAATAAAAGGTATTGTTGTAATTTATGCTAAAAATATATTTAAAAATTCATTAAAATTAGAGAAAAAAAAAGGAAAACAATTTAATGCATATCATTGAAAAGGAAATGTTTTGCTCTATCAGATAGTGTTAAAACAATTTTTGTGTTGTAATATTTTCATAAGTTATTAAGAGAAAACGTCAATATTCTGCTTAATTTTTAATTAATTAAAAATTCAAAAACAGTGCTAAGTTGTGCACATTCTCAACTTCAAAAGTATGTTTCTGCCAAATGTCGTAGCTGTAGGTTAGCGGTCTGCCCTGTAGAGCGCCAAAACACACACAGACACACATTCTCCTTTATTATTAGTAGAGATAACAAATCTGATGGTTGATGCAGAATTTGTATATTCGTAAATTTTCTCGAATTAAGTAAAATAGAAAACTTTTTAGACGATTCTTCTCACAAATATTTTGTACACATATTTTCCTTATTTGTAAATTAGAAAAAAATGGTGATTTCTTTAAAGACCTTTACAGTATGATCAACAGTATATCTATATATATAAAAGAAGAAAGTATGTTTGTATGTGTGTGTGTTTATTTTTCTGGTTCTTTATGAAAGCCAATACTGTTGGACTTATGGTGACCAAATTTGGCATAACTTTAAAATTCTAATTTGATTTTTATTTATATTTAAAAAAATAACGAAAATTAAGCTATATTTAGATATTTTTCGCCAATAATTTCTGAAATACTTCTCGTACGAAAATTAGTTTCACACCAGCTTAAAGAGCAAGCAGTTATCTTTTTAATGATACAAATTTAATTGTTGTACAATGTTTTCTCCAATTTTAATAACCTTTTCAGAATTTATTCTACACTGAATTTGTAACAATTCTTTCTAATGTTATAAAATCAAATTGAAACTAATTTATTGTTTCATCAAATTATATATTCGCGTGTTTTTATCACTGTTCAACTTATAATAAGAAAATATTGCTTTAACAAACAAACTTTTACCATATCTTTACAATTAAAAACAATTATCTATTCGGTTCTATCAGTTTGATTGCCGTGTTGTCTTTTCTCTGAACTCTACATTCTTTCAAAAACGTGTCCGAATATATCCAAGGTGTCGGGCATGCAAATAAATTAATTCAATATTTCCACTGCCTCAAATTCAATAGCGATGCTCGTGTAAATGAACGGAATAAATAGATACATATAAACAATACTTTCTTTAGATATCAGTTGTAACAGAAAGGCAAATAAATTAATTATCAAAAATTAACATATTTTCAAAATAACATGATATTACTATCTAACGGACATATAAGATTGACGTATCACGTTATTTTTAGATTCATAGTTGACTAAAGTGAATTGAATATGGACATCGGCGGTATCAACGACCTTATTGCCACTCGATGTAAATGTAATGTTTGGATAAAAGAAAGTCTGATGCTGGCATTTATGAGCTCTCCACTCCTCGGAAATTCGACCACCCCACGCCAAAATGAGAAAAACCGATGATAACTGGAGCGGTGTGGAGTTGAAGGTTGGATATCCACCACTCCACTTGGCCTGCCGAGCCATAAATCAACACCGGCAGGGGTAGTTGCGTGTGTGTAGGGAGGAGGACATAGGGTTCGTGGTTCGCCGAGGGAATTGAAGGAGGCGGAAGTAGGAAATCTAAGTGACTGCACCTAATGGGAATGACGCGAAGTGGAGCTGTAGTGAATCACCAGCTTAAAATTATCATTCAACCAACAACGATATAATCCTTGGATTTCCCGTTTAGGCCGGGCATTCATGGTCACTTCACTCCACGCAAATGGCGTGGCACTTCACACCATTCCAATTTTAAGCCCATCCATTTTGATGAGTCATTCACGGAGGATCCATGCAAACCACACTACCGGTCACTCCGATCCCCTAGGGCTACTGCGACTACTCCTCCTCTCGCCTTCGCGAGAGAGCCTCAATCCCCATTTGTCTATATTTTGAGGTTTTTGCTTTTGTGAGAGAGTTTCTCTTCCCTTTCCCAAGGTCGCGTTTCAGTTTTATGACCCAACACTCCATTTGGATAACGAACGAAGTTCAATATAAAATCTTTCGACCGCTCCACGCCAATTCCCATAGGGAATTCGCACTTCCGATAGGTTTTGGATAGACGCGACCAAATTTGCTTGGAATGGTTGCATACACAATATGGCAAGGCTTGCGTTAAGCTTCGCAATTTTTTGAAGAGAATTGAGTATTCAAATAGGCCTCTTCCCTGTAGCTGATAAGTTCCACAATTTCGTACAAAATTGCAATTGTGGTGTCAAGAAATTCTCAAACCGAATTTCATTTTTCTGGAATCTTTTGTTTTGGAGTTATCGCACTCACCAATCCGTGAACAGAAAGACAGCAACCGTTCGATGGATTTCGTCCAAAATCTGATACATAAATATTTTCTATCAATGCGATTACCTGCATTTCTTAAGAAGTTTAACATTACCATTTAAATATTAAGTTTAAATGTTTTTTAATGTTTATCCTAAGCAGTGATAAGTTCATTTTACCCTCTAGTTCATCCCCTCCTAATCATACAAACTGCAGCATGTCATGCAACATTCAACTATTTTAATCCAATATAAATTTAATGAGGAGGTGCACAATTTTTATAATTTTGTTGTATTCTGTAAGCTTTATGTTTAATTTTATTGTCTTACAGATTTTTTAGCTAGTTACTCTATGCTTGGTCATTATCTATTTTTGATTTTTTAACAACAGTGATCAAGCAATATGAGATGTCACAACTTTTTTAAATCTTAAATTCTTTATCTTTAAATTAATTTATGTACTCTTCTCATTTATATCTAACAGTTTAGAGTGATATTTATCTCTAAATACGAATCAGTATCTCCCAGTAAAGGATATGCAACAAGCTTAAACTCTCATCAAAACATTGTATTCAAAACTTACTGACAATTACATTATCAAGTGATGATTAAAGACAGAACTGGACTTCAGTCAAGTAGTTATTCTTTAAAAATAGCTATACCAAACAATTTAAAAATAACATTCTTAGTGTTCTTAAACGTTTAAAAGTTAAAATTTTAACCAAATTCAAGTGTCTGCCCAAATTAGGACCTCCTACATTAACACGTTCACGCCGGCAAGTACCACCGATGGCTCGAACTTGAATGTTTCATCAGGCGGTGCGTATTACCAACAATTTAGTTTGTTTAATAACTAGAAAAATACCATATAGTTAAAAATTAAAATAATGGAAATTTAAAGTATATTAATTGAAAAAGTAGGATTTATTTTATTTATAAAATATAAAAATTTGAATTATAGAAAATAAAGAGCAGCAATGGTTATCATTGCGGTGAAAATTCGATTTTCACTTTAGTTTGTCGCAAGAGGAGTGCACAGGACAGTAAGAGGAGATGATGAGATCAGGTGTGATCTTAATCACGTGACCCACGTTTTGTGACCAGATAGGGCTTTTGGAATAGGCGAAAGGACAGACGTGGTTATTGGCCTCGATGAAAGGATTTGATTTTCTGATGTGTCTCTTATTACTATAATGAAGTAACTTACAACTGCAAGGGTAAAAATTAAGAAACTTATTGGGTCGTAAAAAATACGACACGCGCCCGCTCGTGTAAAATTTTTAGTGCACCCGCTGGAAGGATACGGAATGAAGCGAAATCTATAGAAACTTCCGGAAATACTTATCAATCCCTTCTTAAAGCAAAAGAAGAGAGATTCGAAAACAAGCGCATAATCGTTGATACTCACATAAAATACGTATATCATTGACTATGAGAAAATTTTCATGAATCCGTTAACCTTTACAGATCACTACATGTTTCGTTTTGAAAATTACAAAATTTATTTCAAAAATGAGTATTAGACAAGTAGTTGATAATAAATACGTAAAAGAAAACAAATTTGTCATCTTTTATTCTCAAGAACTTTGTGGTTTCCAATTAAACCAATAAACGGTAACGTGCTATTTTTCCTCCGAATAAGTTATCATCGAAATGCACTTTAAATTATGTATTTAATTTATTAGTATACGCGAGTATTCATGATATTCAACATTCATAAAATTCAATATTACATTCGAATAGTCAATTTTTAAAAAAAATAAATTTGTTTTTTGTCAATTTGTTTCTCTTAGAGATCGAAAGCAATTTAGCGGCTTTTACAGTGCAGATATGTTTGTGAATACTAAAGTTATTGAACTGGAATTTTTACATAAGTTGGCTTAGATATCTGGCTCTTAAGTTATGAAAGAAAAATGACGCTACGTGTTGTCCATGATTAGCAAAGAAATGCTCAATGTGCGGTTTCACTGCGAAACCAATGAACGTTAAAGGGTAAAAGACTTGCGCAAATTTTTAGACAGCATTCATAAAAATTGACGTACATTTAAAGTATTAAAATATGATCGCATCGACCCTTCTAATGCGTTATTAATTAACATAATTCCTCAGAAACTAGACCGCGAAACTCGGAAGCAATTCGAACTTTTCTTGGTAGATAATGAAATTCCTGACTTTGACGAATTTTTGGAACTTTCGGAAAGAAGACATCAAATTTTAAATGCAATTGGACGCAATGTTCCTTTCAAATCCAAATACTCTGATTCTCGTGAGCAGATGAATAAAACGAAAAGTTTAGTTATAAAATCATCTACCCTTTCTAAGTCTTTTATACTGTGTGAAGATGATACTTATTCTTTGCATAATTGTGATAAATGTCTGCAATTCTCCCCGCAAAAAAGATATGAAACCGTGCGAGAAAACTATCTTTGTCTAAATTATTTAGGTTTTCATAAAGTCGCTCAATGCAAATCGAAACACTCTTGTTTCAATTGCAAAGCTATGCACCATAATTTATTACACCGGATGCAGGTGTCTGGCGTTAATGATGACTCATCTCCTTCGATGAATGTCAATTCAATTTCTTCATTCGCGAATTCTGACTCCGCTGTTTTCAGCCCACCTTTGTCTCTTACTTCCTATTTCGTGAAGCAGAAAAAAAGAGTAATCTTGGCTACATCAAATGTTTATGTTTTGGATCATTCAGGAGCTGTAAGGAAAGGCAGGGCTCTCCTCGATTCGGGGAGCATGTGTAATCTAATGAGTTCGGATGTCGCCAGTACTCTAGGTTTAAAGAAAGAAAAAATAAACATCCTGGTTTCAGGGATTTCCGATACTGCTGTCAATGTAAAAAGAAAAAGTACTTCAATTATTTTGAACTGCGATTGTTCATTTTCTGCAAATCTGGACTTTTTAATGATTCCAAAAATTACTGATCTAATGCCGTCAACATCGATTGATTTAGAAGAAATAAAAATTCCGTTGTATGTCATATTTGCAGATCCAAATTTCTTCTCACCCGCTAAAGTAGACTCATTTTGTAAGGTATGCAGAAACTTTGTCATTCACGTAAAGTTTAACATTGAGAAATGAATACAATTCAAAAATTTATATTAAAGCACATTGTTCTATTACAAATGATTAATAATTCATTTCTTGACAGGAACATTTTAATTTTTTCCGAAAAATGAAACATTGTATTCGCGTCCTTTAAGTTTATACAGGCAAGTTTGATGATTCAGAAGTTTAAAAAATTGCTTTTCATTCTTTTAACATTCTGGAAAATACATATTAGAAATGATATGAATTATATCTCAGAACGTTCCTAAATAAAAATAAAAAATCTTTTTTAAATTTATTTCTAATATATTAGTATAAATTGGACTTTCAAAGCAATTATTACCACTTCAAATAAATGGCAGATATCCCTTAATTTTCTTTATTTCATAAACATTTGGAGTAATTTTTAAAAAATCTGAAAAAAAGCATCCAATAATCTCAATAAGAAAAATTTAACTTCCATTTGCTTTTGAATCTATTAAAAACTTTTAGGTTGTCAGTTAGTTGTTTATAAAATTAGGAAATTAGCAACATTTCCGTACAATAATTAAATGAACATTTCAATAATTCACTGGATGGTTAAATTTAATTCAGGGGACATACAACTCTTAAACCTCAACAAAATGGGGAAAAATCTGTCAAATTCGATACATTATATCTCTAAAACAAAACATTTCACAAACTAACTTTTTTCCTAGAAAAATATCTGTTTTTTCTGTTATTGTACACACATTTTCAAATGTTAATATTGATATGTATTTTTTTGAGAGAGTAATCAACATGGGTATAATTTTTGGTGAAAAAATGAGAGAGTCGCCTTTCGCGCATGATTACAGATAAAATATTGGTTTAAACACAATATTTTGGGTATCTAAATAATGCAAACAGTCTGTTTAAGAAATGGAAGCACAATTTATTTACATTTAAATTTTATTTCTATTTTATATACCAATATAAAATAAAATGTTAAAACATTTTTAAATTTTAACTGTTCTACCCCAAAAAAAATTCTGTAGAGAGAAAATGTAAAATAAATGAGGTTCAATTTGTAGAACTTAGCATAATATATATTCAGTAAAAATTTTAGTTAAAAATATTCAGTAGTTCTTGAGATATCATGCGCGCAATATAAAAAAAACACATTTTGAGGTATAGCGCTTTACAGATATTTTTTACTGTAACTTAAAATATTTTTTTAGTACATTTAAAGGATTTAAATTTGTGTCTAATGCTATAGCATACATGTAATTAAAATTTCTCACGAATACAATCATAAAATTTTTAGTATTGAAGGAAAATGGAACTCACAATGACGAAAACAATGATATGGCGAAACAGTTTTTCAACTCCCCCCGCACAAAACTTCTGCAGAGAGAAAATGCAAAAAAATTCTGGTTTAATTTGTAGCACATAGCATAATACACATTCACTAAAAATTTTATACAAAAGTATTGATTGGTTTTTCAGATACCATGCGCGTTATATCAATAAAACACATATAGTTCGTAATATCAAATAGAAACATTTCGAGATATAGCGCTTTAAAGATATTTTTTACTGAAACTTAAAATATTTTATATTCTAGTACATTTAAAGTTGTGTCTAATACTATAGTATACATTTCATTCAAATTTCTCATGAATACAATCATTAAATTTATAGTGATTGAAGGAAAATGGGAAAATATATTCACGATGAGAAAAACATTTCTCTCGAAAACCACTTCTTCATAAATTATACAAATATAAAGCAATTTTGGTTTAAAAATGTTAAAATAGTAACTTACGAAATTCCTAAATTCCACCTGCCTCGTATGTCAATCCTTCCTTTATAGTCAATTTTGATTCAACCAGCGCTTTTGCTTTCCTCCTTTCTCTCCTTTTCTCGATGGTATTTTGTTGGGCTCTTCTGTCTCCCTGTTTAATTCGTCTGATGTCAGCTTTATTATGAGAACTGATAGCATTATTACTAATGCACAATTCAAGTTCTTTCATGATATTCAGTCTGCCCAAGCGTCCCTCATTGAAACGTACAACTGATTCGTAGACAGCAATTTCTGCAATCCTACGACCACTGCCCGATAACTCAGGGCAAATCTGCTAAATCACAGAGTTTAGAGATTCATTTGTATTTTGAGTATAGGCTCCAAGGCAGCAGTTTATTAGCTCAGGATGGGATAAAAAATTAAATATTAGCTTTATCGCATCCATAACAGCCGGAGACAAATTATTTTTTTGACGAAAGGTTTCAGCAGTTCCCTTTGAAACTGCTTGGTTGTACTTACACCACGGTGTTTCACCAGCTGGGCAGAAGCTCTGCAGAGGTTCGTTATCTGTTGATCTCGTGTGAAAATATATAGCGCATACAGCATTCCTCATGTCTTTGACAGAATCTGAATGCTGTCGAATAGCATTGCATAGAAAACAGATAATTGATGAATTATATTATCCGTTAGACGTCCTTTCGCTGAAATTGTTTTATTATCGTAAAGGTTTTTTTATCCATATTTTTTTAAATTTTCGGAGACGAGAGTCCATTCGTTTTTGGACATGTACAACACATTCTACTTTTGAAAGAGGTACATTTTCACCACATTGAAGGCATGCCGAGATTGACAAAAATGTGCTGGAGTCACCGTCACCAATGTAGTTGAAGTAACAGACACCTCTTTCACTTTCAGAACGTTGGAACAGTTTTACCATTCCATCTCCTTCCATCGTATCTGATGAACCAATATGGTTTTCCGTAAACACTTGGGAGTATCTGGCGTGCCATTTCGTAAACGCATTACCAAGACGCGGTCCTTTCCACCGACTACAACCTTTGCAGGCTTTCGACAGAACCTCCACATCTACGACCTTTCCAGTGTCTGCGCCTATTACGGTGCAAGCAACTATTTGGGAAGTGTGGCCTCTGGTCTTCCAGGTTCCATCACCACTCACAGTAATGTCGGTACTGTCTACAACCGCAACCTCTTCGTCAGCGGCTTTCTTCATGCTTTCTATTGCCACATTCTTTGACGCGGCATTTACTCTTCTGCAAATTTGTTCATACGAAATTTACGAAACGGGTGGATTTAAGTCCATAATTCCACAAAATGTTCCACAAATGTCATGCCTTCTAAACCTTGACCAACACTACGCATGGCGTAGGAGATCCTTCGGTTTATTTCCGGAATGTTTTTCTTTGTGCCTAACAATTTAGAATTTCTCGTGGATGCTTGAATTTTGCATGAATTACAATCAATTGACATGAGTGAAGAGAGTCCAGTCACTCTCTTATGACTTATACTTACCCTGCTTGTACAGACTTTGCAGCATAAATTGTTTTCTAAAAATGAATACAAAAGTGCTTTATCAAAAAAAATGTTGCCTTCAAATGTGCTGGCAAAAGGCACAGATGAGGATTCCAAATCTAGTTTTTTCGAGAAGCATTTATTCGTACAGATTCTGGCGTTGATGCTACTCCTGAATTTGTAGACACAGGTGAAGATTCTTGCGAAACATTACCAAAAGAATTAGATTTGGAATGTTGATTTCCATTGAATTTTCGCTTTTTTGGCCGCTGGCCAAACTTTCTTTTAACAGCAAAATGATTGATTTGAAATAATCTTTTAGAAGTATTCAAAATGAAAAAACTTTTTCGAATACAAAGTAGCACAATGCCTATCGACAAAGCACAAAGATGTAGAGATTAGTAAGAAAATCTGGTTTATAAACGCGGGAAAATAGTAAATAGATTTGATAAGAGTTGAGTTCTAGGTGCTCTACTCATAGGCTATGGAAAAATAAATTCTTTAAAAAGAATAATCAGTTTGGCTCGTTTGCAGCATTCTGTCAGACGACTACGTTGAAAAAAGTGGGCTTGGCACTTTCAGTGTTTACATTAAACAGCTGGTTTATTTTCCTTCATAACTTTCATAATTATGGGAACTTTTTTAACGCGGATTGTTTTAAATTGCTCAAAACAGACAGGTGAATAATATATATATTTTTCAAAAAATCGAAAGGATCATTCTCTGGGGCTTAACGTTAAGGGTGGTCAACGTTCCTGGAGGTGACTCTGAGCGTAGATGTCCCGGCTAGCACCAAAGTAAGTGCTATGACTGGAAATGCCCAGAGTCAGTAACTGCCTTCCCTTGTTGGGCTCGGTGGTGGGCGGTGCCATCGGGACCCGAATTTTCACATATCTTTGCATGGGGCGTCGAAAAGATTATCCCTTGAGTGGGCATCGTAGTGAAATTTCCTTCGATTCCTTCTTTATTTTGAAAAGATGCTCTGACAATGAAAACTTTCACAAAGTTCCACCTTTCGTTGTTGCGAAGGCTTTGTCTGCCAGTGTTGGTAAAGTTAAAACTACCCGTAAACTTCGTTCTGGAGATTTACTGGTTAAAGTCTCTTCTCCTAAGCAAGCGAAAAAGATTATGAAATTAAAATCGCTCTCCAGTATTCCAATTTCTGTCCAACCTCATGGAATGCTGAATAGCTCCAAAGTGGTAATTTCTGTTGGTGAAATTTTCAATGATACTGTTAAACATATTCTTGAGGAACTTCGACCTCAATCTGTTACGCAGATACAACGAATATCTATCCGCAAAAATGGTAAACTAGTAAACCCAAGTTACCACAGCATATAATGGCAGGTTATATTCGTTGCCCTGTTCGGCCTTACTTCCCGAATCCTTTGAGATGTTACAATTGCCAACGTTTCAGCCATTCAGAACCTAATTGCCGCGGGACCCTTGCGCCCGATGTGCAGTATCTGGCCATGAAAGCAACGATTGCTCCGCCAAAGAAAATGTGTAAATTGCAAAGGGAACCATCCTTCCTTCTCACGCTCCTGTCCGTCTTGGAAGATAGAGAAAGAAGTGGTCACTTTAAAATTTAAGAACAATATTAATTGTCCTGAAGCTTGAAATCTCGTTAAATCCTACATATCTCCTGCAGGCACGAGATACGCTTCTGTGCTAAAATAACTTCTTGTCAGTAATGAAACCCAAACTATCGGAACCCTTATTTTGCTCTGAAGCTGGCCATGACACCCAAAGCAACTTAGAAACTCTTTCAACCGACACGGATTCGGATCTTATTGCATGTCCGATTAAGGGAAAACATCCGAAACGAAAAAACAACACGGCATTCACTTTAAAATGTGCAAAACATGGCACCATGCGTAAAGATTTGTAGTCTGCTCTTGCTTTTAAAAATAACGTGCTCTCGGATAATTTAAAGTCAATCCCGCAACGAAGGATTTACACCCCCTTGTTTTGCAATCCTTGTCATAGTTCTGAGCTTTTACAAATTCACCCTCTGAGGAGAATGACGATTTCCAGATGAGTTGCGAGATTCCAGCAACTCCAACAACTGCTGATGTTGAAGAACCTCCTCATCACTCTTAATGTTTACTTTGCTTTCATGGAACTACCTCAGCGTTCGCTCCAAAATACAAGACCTTAAGGTTCTGTTGGCTGTTGGCTTAACTCTTAAAGAGACATTCTTGAAGTCTAATTCATACTTTAAGCTACGCGAGTATAACTGTGTGCGAAAGGATGTCGATTCTTTTGCAACTCATTCTGGTGGAGTTTGTATTTTAACATCCAATTCATATCCAAGTTCACCCCTTCGTACTCCCCTTCAGGCTGTTGCTGTCCAAGTTCATATCAGAACCTTGGTTACAGTATGTTGCATCTACCCATGACGTCATATCATTTAATGACCTTAATGCCTTAGTTGATTAGCTTCCAGCACCGTTTCTGCTGATTGGTGATTTCAACGGCCACAATACTTTGTGGGGTTTGGGAAGTACAAACTCTCGTGGACGACAGTTAGAACAATTCATTTCTGATAACTGTCTCTGTCTGCTCAATAATGATGAGAAGACGTTCTTTCACGAACCCACTCGTACATTCCATACTCTTGATCTGGCTATCTGCTCTCCAGAACTGCTTCTTTTGTTGAAATTTTCAGTTGATGGTGATCTCCATAAAAGCGATCACTTTCCCTTGATCATATCCCCTGCTGATAATAGCAGTATGACTTACGTTTTCCAGCGTGCAGACTGGGCTGCATTTACTAGGCTTGCTTCCATTACTGAGGCAATGATTTCATCGTACAACATTAGTGATGCTGTCCAAAATGTCATTGATTGCATTATTGGGGTCGCTGATGCCTCCATTCCAAAACGATCACCCTTTGGAAGAAAATATCGAACACCATGGTGGAAGGGCGCATGTCGGGACGCCTGTAGGGAACAAAGAAAATTGTGGAATATTTTCCGCAGGTACTCTACCACGGAAAACCTCATAGTCTTTAAACGGGCAAGGGCAAATGCACTTAGAATCCGACGTCGGCGTCGAAGAGAGTCGTGGATTAGATTTATTTCTTCAATAACGTCCAATACATCTTCTATAGATTTATGGAAGAAAGTTAAGGCGGAAAATGGCATCTATAAAGAGTTTACTTTCCCTTTCATTAATACAGGAACAGGTTCATAGTCTTCACCTCTTGACGTTGCAAATGCTATTGGCGAATCCTTTGCTGATATTTCGAGCTCTAGATCGTATAATCCGCACTTTCTTGCGATTAAGAGACGTGCTGAGCAGATGCATTTGAACTTTAATACCCGCACAATCATTTCCTACAACTGTAAATTCAAGATGTTTGAATTGGAGAAAGATCTTTCTCAAACTCGAGTTACTAGGCCGAGTCCTGATGGGATCACATATAATATGCTTCGCCATTTAGATTCCAATTCGCTTTTGCACCTCCTACGTCTATTTAACACTAATCCTTCCGTCATTTTATATATACCTATTTCTACCGATAGCGGTCAAATTACCTCTTTTCAAATAAACGTTATATTCTTTTCCAGTTGATTATAAATAATATAGAATTTAGCTTAGGCAATAAAACACAAAATAATTATCATGTAAAAATTAAAAAAATATTAATTTTTTCGGGCTTTAGGAATATATATTTTTAGAAAAAAGACTCAAAACTTATTTTATAAATTTATATGTCGTCGCACTTTTTACAGATGGAAGGTCTCTCCCGTAAACATTTTCCACAAACATATTTTTTACATGTAGAACAAATGTTTATGGTTTTATTTTTTTGCAATATCCAATTTGACATGTTTTTCGTCTTTCACAAATTGTAGTGGAATCTGCTGAAGTTTTCTCCATACTTTTTGTTTCTTATTCCTGTAAATCGAAGTATTCGGTGGCAAGTCTCAAAAATTTGTAATGCCGTGTACAGAGCCAGTGCTCGAATTTGAATGATCATTATTTTGCTTCGTGGGTTACCAGCAGTCGTCTCTCTGTACCCAGCATCAAACAAACTGTTCATAAGCACATGGCATGTTCCTAAACACAATCGGATGACATTTTCTTGGAAAAATTAAAATAAGTACAGTGAAACCTCTCTGAGCGGCCACCCCTCCGTTCCGAAAAAATTTGGCCGCTCAGAGGGAGTGGCCGCTCTGAAGGGTTTTCGTTACAATTACAATATAATTGCTATAATATATAATATAAACAATTCTGACGCATATTTCTTATTTAGAATGAAGTTTGAGACTTATTTAAAGTGTAAATAGTACTTTATTTAATGAAATTTTACATTTTTTGAAAAAAGGATATAATTTGTGACTGTTTTAAGTTTTTACCCTTCTCGAAAACAACTTTTCTTTCAAGTTCGTTTTTCAGTTTTAAAAGCAAATTTCTAACCGATTCGTTTGTCACTGCGTCGGAATTTCCGATGAGTTCCTCTATTTTCCCCAAAGTCGCATGAGTTGAAATTTTAGCTTGCTGACGATTACAAACCGCATCAGAAAATTCCTCGTCAGAGACGGAATTAGAACCTGAAAGGCACAAAAATTCATTTGTAAAAACGTTTATATACACAAAACATACTGGTTAGTTAATTTAAATCAATCTCAAATTAATTTTAGATTGAATTAAAAGCATTTAAAAAACGCTTACCTTCGGCAGACTCGTTAACCAAAAGGCGTTCCTCCAAATCAGCACTGTAATCATCAAAGCATTCCACTGCTGCTTCGTGCTGGAAGGATTCGGGATCGTACTCTATTCCAGCAAGTTTCGAGAGCTCAGCTAATTGATCTCCCATCGTCGATTCGTCGAATAAATCTAACTGTCTCTCGACTTCTCTTCTACTGATTCCACATCTAACGAAACATTTAGTAATCACTTCTTGACCTATTTTTTCCAGGAGGTTTTAATCCAGTCAAAAACATCTCCGATAGAAATTTTCTTTGAAAGTTCACTGGCACTTTCGCATTCATCCATACGTGCAATGACGTGTCGCAGAGCGCACTGTCTACATTCCATCTTGAAACATTTTGTAATACCATGATCTAATGGCTGAAGTTTCGATGTCGTATTTGGCGGTAGAAATAACAGTTTCACATTTTTGAGCTGAGCTCCGTGCGCATGACACGTCGCATTGCCCAACACAAGGAGAACTTTCCTGGTTTGATTCCCCATTTTTTTGTCGAAGTTTACCAGCCTTTCTTCAAAAATAGATGACATCACCCGTGCTTTTTTGTTCGCGAACCACGACACACCAAGACGGTTTAAATCTTTCTCTTTAAAACACCTAGGTCTTTGACATCTCCAAATGACCAGGGGCTTCTCTTTCTCTCCAGATGCGCTCACACAAAAACTAATGGTACGCCGCTCCTTCGGAATTTTTCCACCTCTGGCTTCTTCGGATTTTTGTATCATGCTCTTATTGGGCAAAGCGCGAAAAAAGAGTGCCGTTTCATCCATGTTAAATATGTCCTCGTCATCGTATCCAGCCAAAACAAGTGGAAGACGCTCCTGCCAATCTTCACATAAACTGGGGTCGACATTGGCTGCTTTGTCACACAGTGATCGAAAAGTAATGTTATTCCGTATGCGAAATCTGTCCAGCCACCCATTGCAGGCGGAGAAAGTTTCAATTCCCAAAGCATCCGCAAGTTCTTTTGCCTTGTGTTAAATCATACGTCCACTGACAGGAATTTTCTTCGCCCGAACAGTTTTAAACCCTTCCAAAACAGTCTAGTTTATGTCGACATACTTTTCGGGTCTCATCCGTTTGACACCACGAAATTTTAAGTCTTCGTACTCTTTCAAAATCAAATCTTTTTCTTTAATGATTTTGTTGATTTGCGTTCTTCCGCAGTAAAATAATTCAGCTAACTTTCTCGCCGATTTGCCGTTCTCATATTGACGCAAAATTTCAATGCGCTGCGCGAGATTTAGGAAATCGCGCTTCGACATCGCTGCAGCTCAGATCACTGACCATCTAATGAAACAACCGTGAATGACATTTTTGCTACAAAATTATCGGAATCCGCTAACAACCAATAAGAAGCAAGACGTACAAACGAACTAACGACCTCCCTTAACCTGACCCTGAGCCTTTCCGCTCAAGGTTAGAAACATGAAGTGAATAGATTTTGCTGGAAAATGGAATGGACGAACCCAACAGGCGGCCGTTCAGAGGGGTTGGGTGGCCGTTGCTAGAGGTTATTTTAACATTAGGTGTATGGGCGGAAAGATCCGTGCCACGAAAAATCGACCGTTAAGAGGGGTGGCCGTTCGAAGAGGTTTCACTGTAGTATGTTTGAGATTTAGATGTAGATAACTTTATAAAATTTCATACATTTTCCATCGGTCAAAAGACCGCTCACGGTAGATGATAACTGTAGAGTACATATGATTATCAGGAAAAACGAAAGAAGAAGAGAGATAGATATTGAAAAAATAGTAGCTATATATTATAGAAAAAGTCGTGCAGTAAGTTCAGGAAAAATTAAAACCTGGAATTTAACAATTTTGATTAGTCTCAAAAGCCGTCATTTGACCACTCTGGTGTGTTTAGTGTTAAGGCTATTTCTAAGGTGCTGAATTTGTCTTTTTAATAGAATTTCTATTGTTGCATGTATTGTTAATCCTAATGAATTGATTTATGATAGTGTTTTCATAATTTTTAGAAGATTTTTTTGAGTTCAAAAAATATATCTATTGACGTTCAATTTAAACTCGTTTCTTTTGTCATAAATATCTGTTTTTAAAGTATATTTTCAATCAATTAAACTATATTCACAGTAGCAATATTATAGTCACAGACAGAAATAGTCAGCAGTCCCATATTAGTGCATTTCTTGAAAATGTTTTGAGATATGGGTATCCTAAAAAAATTCATGAATGGTAATATTTAAAAGAAATATTTAACACCAATAAACTAACATATTTTTTTATTCATTCTCATATTACATTTCCTCTTAAATTATTCTTTTTTATGATCGTATATGATATATTTAGCAATAAGTTTTAATATATTATTTGATGGTGCCATTATTTTAAAGATTTTGATTGCAACATATAATTAATAATTATTATTTATCTATAGACATATCTAATATATATTATTCAAACAGGTTAAATTTTCTTTCAATTTAATATTCCTCATAGTGTTTCATATTAGTTTTAAAACGCTTAAATCATAAATAACATTTTCCCATTAAATGTGGAATTTATGTTATAGTTAGGTACATTTGCCGGATACATATAACTATGTTTAGCTTTTGAATGGTCAGTTCAAAAATAGTATATTTATATAAATCTTTGTTAATAGTAGGTATAATAGTATGATATTTGTTTTCCTTTTTTCTCATCTTGAAATGATTTTGGGATATATTTCCACTTTTCATTTGTCGAACAATCGGCTTTGCAGAGGGTTGGTAGCACAAAATCTGGATTAATGCAACAAACCAGTCCCAAGGCTGGTTGGCTATTTTGATTGTTGGAATTTCAAATAGGGTTGTCTTTTTCAAGTTCTGATAAGTATTAATGCTAATTGTTTTAAGTCAAATTTTCTTCTGTAACTCGAATATATGATTATGTATAGTGTAATTTAATTTAATTTTAATTTTTATATATTAAAAATATAATCTGTGTGTGTGTAAATTGCTATTCATGTATTTAATTTACTATATATATATATATATATATATACGGATTTTTTGTATTTGTATTCGGATTTTTTGTATTTGATTCTTTTTAAATCTTCTTAAATGTATTTATTTATTCAAGAAATCTTCCATTTTCATTTGTTTTGTGCTTTTAGAGGGGATGACGGCAATTTTTAACGGATTTCGTTTGTCGTCAGCAGAAAAAAGCACAAATTAATATCATGAGCGAGCTTCTCTTCCTGACGAGCGGCTGGCTATGATATTTTTCATTTTTTTGGTTTTTGTCCATTTTTTGCCATTTTGTCTTTTTTTACTATTTTTGAGTTTTTATCTTGTGTTTATAAGTTTGTTTTGATATATATATATATATATATATATATATATATATATCAATGTCATGAAAGTCAAAAAATGTTGAAAAAAAGGGAGAGACTGTAGTAAATCGGTAAAAGCGTGTAGATGCTCATCAGGGTAAGTAAAATCTATACGAACCGCTAAGAAATTAGTGAAATCATAATGTTTTCTGCGAACAGTGCTGGCATAAAGCTAAAAACACTGTCCTTTACCCCGAACCATGATAAACCAATAATTTGAATGAAATACAAATAAAAGAAATGATTTTACGAACCTAAAACTGAGAGATGCTGCCTACGGGAGACATGAAAAAGGAATGAACTAAACGCGTCATGTAGGGTCCGGATGTTTACGAAAATATCAAGTTACTTCTGAGGTTGGGAGAGTTTCGATGAAGATTAGGAAATCAGTTCAAGTATTTATATATATATATATATATATATATATATATATATATATATATATATATATATATTTCTGTATAATGAAATATTCTTTAGATAAAAATTATCTAATATATAATTTAGATACTTATTATCATAGAATTTTATAATCAATAATAGTTCTAAATTGTACTTTTAATTCTGTATTCATTTATAAACCACTGTAATTTAATCTTGTATAAAATGTGTTACTTTTTATGTTACTGAAACAAATATTCCATTTTCTGATGAATTTCCTTCATCACCCGCATATTAAAGCTCAGATAATTTTAAGAAACTATAATCAGCGTAGGATTTCATTTTATTAAATTTTAATAATTAATTATCATATTATATATTATTAATATATATAATGATATATAATATTCTTTAGATTATTTATATAATAGTAATATATTATGCATTATTTACATATATAACATGTTAATTAATAAGATATTAATGAAAGATGGGAAGGAAGGAATTTCATCAGAAGATAAAATATTTGTTTCAGAAACCTAAAAAATAGCCTTGTTCGGTACATATATACTTTGAGAGGTAGGAATGTGCTTCTGGGTTATAAATACTTAACAAAAATATTCAAAAGGACATGAATTAATATATTTAAGGAGCTATTAATTATTGAGTATAACTTTAATACATCATATCTATATTATATAAAACGCTTATGCTTGGCGCAAAAAAGTACCTTTATTTTTTTCTCCCCGTTGGCAACGATCAGTTTTACCTCATTTCGCTAACCGAGCTACTCTTTTACGGATTACAGAAGTCGTTACTTTTTTCTTTTTGAATTTATTTATTCTCTCTTATATAATAAGAATTATAATGAACCCTTGCATAGAAGAGAGCAGCGTGCAAGGGAATCCGTGGATGAAAGATTTCAGCGAAGATCGGCCAGAAATTCCGCCGATAGGCTTAGCGAGCCAGAGCCTTTTTTTGTGATACTAATTGTGTGCACTATTTACTATGTGTAAAAATCAAAATTGCAGAATAAAGACCAAAGAACTAATTATACTTCAGAAAAGTTCTCTTGCACACTGCTCTCGGAGATTGATTAAAGTTGCATACTGTTTGCAACGTGTATATATACAGAGATTAGATTTTTTTGCCACCGTGTTTGTACGGACTGTTTTAGCCCAGATATATTTTCACTGAAAGTGAATTACCACATGCTGCTTATGGTGAATGATAATGTTGCATACTTTTTGCTTTTCTGTGTAATATTTCATAAAAAAGAGTGCATATTTAAAATTTTGGTTAAAAAAGCAACAATTTTGTAAATTTTGAAAAAAAGCTATCTTATCTGTTTTAAAAAGCTAAAAGTAAATAATTATTATACTTGAGAAAAGTTCTCTTGCACACTGCTCTCGGAGAATGATTAAAGTTGCATACTGTTTGCAACGTGTATATATAGAGAGATTATATTTTTTTGCCACCGTGTTTGTACGGAAGGAAGTGAATTACCACATGCTGCTTATGGTGAATGATAATGTTGCATACCTTTTGCTTTTCTGTGTAATATTTTATAAAAAAGAGTGCATATTTAAAATTTTGGGTAAAAAAGCAAGGATTTTGGAAATTTTTGAGAAAAAAGCTATCTTATCAATTATAAAAGGCTAAAAGTAAATAAATATTATGGATTTTAAATTTGAATAGTTAATATGAACATGTTTCAAGCCACTATTTTCTTTAAACTGTCCTTTTTTAGCTAAAAGGTTGCAAGATGGTTTACATCTTTCTACGACAAGAGACGATCAAGAATTTTCTGAGATTTAAAACACAAATGACTACATTGAGGAAAACACTATTTCTTTCTTGGCTAAATAATTGTTGAAATAAGCATCTATAGAGGTGGGGAAGCTTTTCTGTGTAATATTTTATAAAAAAGAGTGCATATTTAAAATTTTGGTTAAAAAAGCAACAATTTTGTAAATTTTGAGAAAAAGCTATCTTTTCTGCTTTAAAAAGCTAAAAGTAAATAATTATTATGGGTTTTAATTTTGAATAGTTAATTTGAGTATGTTTCAAGCCGCTATTTTGTTAACTGTCCTTTTTTAGCTAAAAGCTTGCAAGAAGACTTGCATCTGTCTACGACAAGAGACTATCAAGGATTTTCTGAGATTTAAAACACAAATGACTTCACTGAGAAAAACACTATATTTTTCTTGACTAAATAATTGTTGGAATAAGCATGTATACATGTGGGAAAGCTTTTCTGAATTACATTCCATTTTATAGAGGGCATATTTGAAATTTTGGTATAAAAAGCAATTTTTAAAAATTTATTTTGAAGATTTGGAAAAGGCTATCTTATCAGTTTTAAACTTAAAATTTTAGTGGAATGAAGTTATGTTGAAATAAACTATTGAATAAATACTCAAAAGTGTATGCCAAGAAGTTATAAATTTCTGATTGATGAAAATAATTTTGATTCTTAATTTTTTTTTGGTTATAAATATTACCTTTCAAATTTCTTTCTAACGTTTACATATATATCTGTGCTACCAGAAGATTTTAATTGTAGAAACTGATGAAAAATTAATTTTAGGAGTTCGTGCAATTTCAAATAATTTAAATTTACTTTTATTAATTAATGTACTTATAATTTCCTAATACTAGCAGAAACGGATAACTATACGGCAATCGTGTGAAGCTAGCTGTTTTCACATAGTGATCCCGAAAGAATCATGTGATTCTTTGGTGTCGGTGAGCGGAGCGAGCAGGGGGTGTTATATATATATGTAAAGATTTTATAACAACTGTGCTAGGACACCCAGTGTCTTCATGTAGCGAGCGTAGCAAGCCCCGGAGGATTGCAGCGCAATCCTCCTGGGGGTTGGCGAGCTTTAGCGAGCAGAGGGCAGAGCCCCCTAGTAGCTTATTAAAAAGCAATTGGACTAAAGAATGTTGGCTTTTTCTGAAAATGTCAATGTAAAAACTTATTCTTTGAACTATCCTTATTTATTCCCTAACATAAGAAACCTACAAAATTTAGATTTATGGCACGTGGAACAGATTGCTATAGTATTTTCGAAGGAAAATATTTCTTTCAATTCTGGCATTTGATGAAAACATTTTATCATTTAAGTTTTACACTCCCTTAAGAATAACGCAATTAGCAATATCAACACTTTCGATTCCAAAAACACGAATTGTGCACGAATTTAACAGAAGCTAAATTAATAGAATTATGTTCATTTATGGATGACGAATATTTCAATGGGTCCATTATTGAAGAAACGGATTGAGTTCTACTATGTAAATTCAATATTCTGGAAAATTACCTAGTTAATGGGATAAACCTTTATAAGAAAACTTAAGGAATATCAAAGGGTCATGCTTTATCTAGTGCACTACCAAATTTTTTCTGGCAATTTTATGAAAATAAAATTATTAGGGATAATTCAATTTATGGTTTTAGATACATCGACGATTTGTTTTTACTGAACACAGATAATTTGGCCTAAATTATTAATTTTTATTCAGAGGAGTTAAAACTGAATGAAACTAACATAAATCAAAATAAAAGAACTTATTTAGATATTAAAATTGAGATTTCTGCAGGTAAGGTTTTAAAAGGTTTGTTTGAAAAAAGAAAAATTTAAAAATTTGCAAGTTTGAATTTTAAAAGCTTAAAATTTAAAGTAAAAACTTTAAGTTGCTACCATTCATTATAGGATATTTAAAACTAATTTTTTCTCAATGTACTAGAATTTAAAAAATCTGCAAGAATACAGATGAATATTTAGTGGCAACTAATAATCTTATAAACCATTTATATAACAACGAATTCCCTAATAATTATTGCAATATGCAAGGATTAATTTATGAAGGTTCTTTGGATTTTAAAGATTAATTACGATTCTTACGCATTTCTATTTTTCTTCCGAAATCTATGTCCATATTCTTTACTGACCTTCTTCCTATTGTATTTACTTTTGATTTATAGATGGTGCATGGTTTGAGTTTTTGGAAAACATGGGGGGATTATTGGAATTCTGAAAAGAAATTTTGAAATTTTTCTGTCGTCTTTTTGTTTTCGCCTTTGATTTATAGATGACGTGTAGGTCAAGGACAAACGGGATTCTGGAAAATTAGGCTGGGAAATTTTGGAACTTCTCAGTGAGTCTGTCAGCAATTTTTTTCTTCGCCAGAGAGGTAAGTTGCTTTTTTCTCAGTGAAGTGTGTTATTTTTTTCTTTGTAAAGTGTATTATTTTTTGTTATAATGACGGCAAATTATTGCCTGATTATTTTCTATTTAAAATTCTTTTTTTGAAACAAATTGTTTTTCGGTGTAACTGTTTTGCTGTGTCGGAGTTTCATTTTCGGGTTGTCTTTCTATTGTGTTCAATTTCTCTTGGGATTTTCGGGTTACAAGAGGTCTTTTTTAGACGTTCTGCCAAACCTCTTACAGAAGAAAAATCCCATTTTATAAATCCCTGCCCACAGGTAACACTTGAGAAAGTCTGTAAGACCCGATTCTTTTCTACTGTTCTTCGACTTTTAAATATGACTTTAAGGTTAGATTAGTTATTAATTTCTTCGTTACTTTTGTCTACTATCGTATTTCAGATGCTGCAGCATTTTGCGGCCTCTGGATGCAATTTACTCTTCTTTCACTTTTAGCTTTTTTGTTCCTGGGATTTTTGGCTATTTTGCTATTAATTGTTTATTTTGGGTCAGTGTGTTTTCTATAAGTTTCCAAAAAGATACATCAATTCTTGTGAATTAAGAAAAACACTCTTATACATGTTCGAAATCGCAAGGTAAAGTTAAATATCATCAACACTGAAACGATGAAGATAAACGCACATTGCAGAACCGGCGGCCACCTGTAAAATATAATCAATCAATATTGCAGAAAGGCATTTCTTGCCCTTTAAGACCAGAAATATTTTCACTTTTAACTTAATTATTTTTTGGAGTTTATAGGTAGTTTAAGATCTTACTAGTACTGTAAAAATAATTTTAAAAATTTAGCACCTTCCTCAAATTCAGGACCGCACCCGTACAATTGTGCGGGTTAGGCTTTTTCTGTGTTAACATTGACCCGTATGATCGTTCTGGTTAGGCTTATCTATGTAAGCATCCAAAAAATATTTCGTCATTCTTTTTTTCTTGAAAAAATATTTTTCTTCTTCTAGACATGTTAGTAATATGAGACATACGTATAAACTTTTAGAAAATAGATTTTTTATGTTCAAGCATAAAACAAAAGTTACTTGAAAAAACCCGTTCGTTTATGTATAGTGAAATTTAAAGCTTAAATAGCAGAATCTTGCAGGAATGTCCAAAGGCTTCCTTTAATTTACTCTCGCCTGCTTCTTTAGAAAATCTACTCCTATTTCCTTCGGCAATATCTATTGTGTGAGGATTCTTTCCGGATACTGAATGTATTCAAGGAGGGACCGCATAGGAATACGCACGATAATTTAGGACTGGCTGGAGTATTTCCAGATACACTTTTTGATGAACTTAGTGTAAATTTAGCCAGCTTTTGTACCTAGTTTCTTTGTCGAAGCCGAATAATTATGAACACCTGTACAGACAACAAACTATTCTTACTCCCAAGATAAAAGTCCAAGGAAGAGAATAGGATTTCACTGATAGAAAGTGGGAAAGAGACTTGCCTGTTTTGTTCCGAATCTCCTAAAATGGTTACTATGGAAGAATTTTTGTCACATTTCAATGATGATAGTGGGAACATCTTTCTATTACAATTACAGAGATATAAATTCTTTTAAGGCACTTGAAGAAAATGTGCTAAGTGACCAATTTTATGCTCCAGATGTAACAGAGAAATAAAGAATGTCAATACGAGTATCGGAAGGGTCTCGGAGAATAATGAAGACCATTGAGGTACGGTCGGACATATGTAATCTTACCCTCTTGTGAAAACACTAAAAGCGGAAAAATGATTTATGTATAAAATATTTTATTTTCATGTGATAGGACATGAAACATATATTTTTTAAGCTTAAGCTTAAACATTTCGTAGGAAACATTCGATGCTTTTTTCCATTTAAATTAGTTCTGAGTGCTGATTATCAATTTATTTGATTGAATTTGCAAGAGATATTATATTTGCTGAATGTGTCAGTGATAATATTGCTATCTTATCGAGTTATTGATAAAAATCAAATTCCCAATCCTGATGAGCATCTTAAGCCAAAAGATGTCTTATGAAATTTTAAACTTCTCTTTGCAGCTGCCGGAAATAAAAAATAAATTGTTTGAATCTGCAATATTCCCTATGACAAAATGCGATTTTCATTTAAAGAAATGCAGAAGTAACTGCTGTTAAAAATGTTAGCAAACCTGAGAGCCAAAAGAATGAAACTGAATAATCCCGTACCGCTTCGGATCACGACTGAGTGACGTAGTCATAAAGTGCCTGCTTACCGCCTGATACATCATAGGTTCTAATTCGCTAAGCAAGATGGGCGTATTTTTCCTCCCCGCTTCAGCGTGATCAACTCGTTTAAAAATTTGGATTCTGTCTAATCATTTTTAAAAGTCATGAGTATAAAATTCAATATTTTATTCGATTTTCCTCTTTTTACAGAACCTAGTAAATTTTAAGACATATTTAAAATAACTTTATTACTTTCTTTACCCCACTCAGTGGAAGTGTTCTAGATTTAAAAATGTATGAATATTTTCTCGAAGTCTTTTCAATTACTTCTAATCAAGAAAAATTAAATAGAACAGAATATTAATAGAATATTCACTGTCTATAAAAAAACATTTAATCCAAAGGTACAGTTCCAAGAAATCACATTATCCAAAAATTGCCAATATTTCTGCAAGAATCTACCTAATGAACAGGATCTTCATAAGACAGTTTTTAACAGTAGAATAGAAACAAACAATTAAATATTTGTAGTAACAATAGAAACGGTTTGAATATAAATCCAACAATGAAAAATACTCTTAAGAATTATATTTTAATTTTTTCTTCTACAAGAATTATTAAAATTAAAGAAAAAATTCACGGCGGCTTCATTATTTATTCTTAAACTGCATATGATATTTTATCCTCTGATATTTTACCTGTTGTGACTAATATCACTTGATATAGTGTAATTAACCAAGTCCATGAATCAAGAGCACAAAAATAGAATACGAAAATCATGCAATGCTCCTCCGGCGGTTACCTTCACAATCTGCTGCTTAGCTTACAGTTATCAGGAAAGAACAGGCCGTTGGCGCACTGTACCTGCAAATATCGTTCTATCCGTAGGCACTGTACCTGCAAATAACGTTTATCCGTAGCTTCAGTACCCGCAAATAAAGCTATCCATTCTTTTAAGCACAGCCAAATTTATGCCAAATAATTTACTTACCGTCACTTAAAATACACAATTAATAGCAATATTTATCAGATTGTGTGCAATGCTACGACGTAGAAATTCATTTTAAAGGAAACATAGTTTTAAAGTATTGATGAACTTTGATACTGTGCATAACTGGTAGGAGTTACTGAGTATATTTAGACTATAACTGAACGTTCCAATTGATTTCCATTTAGATGAAATAGGAATCTATTAACATGATTTTTATCTGCAATAAAAACCACATATCTTTTTAATTATTTTATTACGTATGAAGAAATAATATATCTACAGAACTGACAGAATGAGTCAAAACACAGTTCAAGTTAAGTATTACTTTATATAGGATAATTCTTATAAGGATATTTACCTTTTCACGAAAGAATTTTATTCTACTTTATTAGTTATAAAATTCATAGGCAAAAGTCGTTTCAGCACAAACCAACAACATTCTTGATTCAAATTCGAAATTTTCCAAGATCGAATATCCTTTTTTCTTAATCTTTTCTTTTATCTCTTCTCTTTTTTCCTATCTCTTCTTTTTTGATATACAAATCAAAGAGGTTAATCATGGGCATTTCAAACAGCAATGATCCGGGAACAGAAAATACGAACGTCCAGAAATTTACCCGAAAAACGTAAAGAACCTGAAAAAGATTGAAAATTATACAGAAGGAAGTATAACTGAAATGAATTTTCTGTATAGGAGAACAGTATGGAAGGGAAATGAAAAGGTTTGGGAATATACATCAAGAACTAAACAGCCGAAGCGGTCTAACAAAGGTATATATAATAATAATATAAATATTATTATTATATAATATGCATATTATAATATATATATATATGTAGTTAAATATTTTCCAATATAAATATATATGTGTATGTATATATATATATATATAAAGATGGGTTTTCGAAGTAAAAGAGACAGACATCTTAGACATTTTTCACCGTTTTTTCATATTTTACTGATTTCTTTCACTATTTCTCTACGCTTTCTATCGTTATCGCTCTTCCATTTAATCTTCATCGCTCCTAACACATTACATTCCCCTGCAGCAGACAAAGTTAAGCGCGAAACTTGTAACTCGATACCCTATTCACACCCCTTCAACGCCAGTCTGTACCATGACCCTCCGCAAACACTGCCAAGTCAACATCCATCCTTCTGGTATGTAAAATATTTATTCTTACTCTTTTCGAATGTTATCATATCGTACTTTTGTTTTAATTATTCAAAACTCCTCTCTCTCTGTTTTTGGTTTGGCATTAGGGATGAAAATTAATAGGGTAACACTTGAAAAACTAAGCTCCAAAACAAGAATATTATTTGTTAGTTCAGAATGTATGCCAAGAATACAGAAGGTAACGAAAATTAAGACACATTTAAGAAAAGACTTCGACTACATGGATACCAGCCTAATGGAACAAAGGTATCAAGGGAGGTGGGACACATGTATGGTGGCAGATTGCTGCTAGAGACTCCAACGCGAAACTTCTTTTATATGTAACAGGAAATCATATAAAAACTTTTTCATGAAATAATTGAACCAGCTTATTTAATTGGTTAACTTTCAGTCCACGGTGCCCACTTACTTCGTTCCTCTTAGGATCGCCAACTATCTGCCGCCAAGAATGGAGAGGAGAGGATATTTGTTTTGGTTGCGCAATGATGATTTTAACGAGTGAGATGTGCGCATGCGCAAAAATTGATTTGTTCATCGATGTTTTGCGCATGGCGCGATATTTCGATTCGTTTTGATTGGTGTGTTCCGTTGATCTGTTTCATGTGATTGGTTGATTCAATCGAATTTATTTTGTCGGTTTGATTTTCGTCTGATTTTATCATTTCGTTACGTGCGCTTCGTACATCTGTTGTTGATTATCGCATTGGTTCCCTTTCGAAGTGTGTGGATCAGCGATTGATAACAAGCACATATCAGTGTCCTAAGTCTAAACAGCAGTTGGGTAATTAAAATAGGTATGTGAAGTTTTAACTACACTTTTCTCGTTTTCGAACATTTTCAGTCACTTTTAGGTTCAGAATTGTGTATGCTGTTCTGTGTTTCCGCTTCTCAATGAATAAGCGAAGCTACTGGTGTCCCGCTTTGCAGAAATCGAAGCCTCTGATGTTTTTTTAAGTTAAAAAAATTGCCCGTTACGCGTTTGAAATGCCGAAGACACTGCTTGCTCAATCGCTCGTTTTCAAACGAAGCATGCGCAGTACAGCAATGAAAAGCGCACTGCGCATCCCAAACAGTGTTTGGTGCCAGCAAATGAAATTGCGCCAAGAAAAATTGACGAGAAGCAAGTGGGCACCGTAGACTGAAAGTTTACCATTTAATTTTCATTTTATTGGACTTAATGCAATATCATCATGTATTTTTACCATACATTTACGATTCGTCTATTTTACTTGTAGAAATTCATTTCTCTATTTCATTCATTAATATTGTTTTAAATTTTATTTTTAACTGAAATTTCACGCACATTTATGTGATTTCTGCAAACATTTATCTTGTGATTTAAATATTGATTATTCTTTAAATCTAAGTTGATTTATTACATTGATTTAATTTTATTACTTATTTATATTTGATACAGTTTCAGTGTGCGTTCATATTACTTTTGAAATTTAAACCTTAAAAACACTAAAGTGCCATTGGCAAAAAAATCAGCGTTTTCCAATGCTACACACACACACACACACACACACACACACACACATATATATATATATATATATATATATATATAAATGAACGCGTCATTCCACCCTGCATAAAATGTGCGGACCTTCGTTGAGGCCTGGACTGTCGTGAGTATTCAGATTTTTACTGTCCTCCGCATAAGAAAACTAGGCAAAGGTGACAATACAAGCGGGTGCACCCGCATTCCAACTTTGCTTATTGTGAAACAATATAACGCGTTTTGTGCTTCGTAGTATGATAAAGTAAACCAAGCATGCATTTGGGGCACCTTCGTTTCCACCGATTGAAACCAAAATTTGGTACATATCCCCACTTATGGTTAGAATACCTCATACTGAATTTCATTTAACAGAAGTAGTCGCGTTCACATGCATAAAATGCATAGACGGCGAACAACCTTCTCACTGATTTAATCCAATTTTATCCTGATGATTGATACAGATTTACAATTCTGATGAAAAAAACTGTGTGCCAAATTTTATCCATATAGTTATTTACGTTTTCAATTTATCTTGTTTATATATACATGGACAGACTTCCTGGAGACGGATTTCGTCCAAAATCGGACAAATGTTGTGTAAAACCATGTTGACGCGCAGATTAAGCGGAACCCACTACGAAACCGAAGAAAAATGATTCACTACGAGAAACATAGGCTTTTCAACTTAACTAAGGATTAGGACTATCCTAATTTTCTTAAACCATTCATCCCAGAGTCGTCTTTCTTATATAAGTAAAAATCAGCTCTTGTGGTGGTCATTTATCTAAGTTATCTTCTCGTATAACCACCCGAAACATCGGTGGTGTTTTTCAAGTTTTCTGCTACCCGTCATAGCGGTGGTAATTGTTTTGTTGATATAAATAGTTATAATAAACTTCAGTAAGTTAACATAACCAAGTTCTGGTTATGGTTAAGTATAATAACAGTTATAAGAAGCTTAGTTATAACAAACTTCATTTTTTTTGTAATTACCGACAACTTTATTGACTCAACAGATCACATACTGAAATTCAACTGTCTAGATGAAACCGTTTCTGAGTTATTGAATTCACAGAAATAAAACGCCACTTTACGCCCCGAAGCACTGATCCCCAGGGGCTCCTGTCGGTTTGGCTGGACGCGTACAAAAAAAAAGAACAACCAACACTGAACGGCTCGAACATCTCCACTAGGGTGGGCCGAAAAAAACTTTTTTTTCTTTTCGAAACGCTATAGTGCGGAAAACGTGCCTCTAAGGTAGATAAGTAAAATGCAAGAAAAAAAATTATTTTTCTTACATCTGGCGGTAGCGCATCGACCCTAAACTTCTGGAAAATATACGATTTTAATCCTTTTTATAATAACTGGAAAAAAATCAAATAACTTTTATAAGAAGTAGCTAGAGGTATAGTTTAGTAGAACAAAGTGCAGGAAATATAAAGTGGAAAAAATAATACATTTTCGAATTTGTTAATTTCGCATTACACTAGAAAAACCACATTTTTAAAAAAAAAAAAAATTGACAAATTTCCATTGAAACAAAAAGTTGTTTCTGATTGTGTAAAATTTCAATTTTTAATCAAATGTAGTCCTTTACTTACCTTCAGTTTCTTTTGGTACTTTAAAATAAGATTTGTTTGAAAAACCTGGCATTGAAGATCTTGAAACAAGTGTAGTTCTTATAAAACCACCTATGGAGTTGGAACAAACAACTTTTTGTGATACCTCGTTTACCAGCTTCACTCATCGTTCCCCTGCTTGGGTATGGCATGGGAACTTGTTAAAGTTCAACTCAGCCGCTGTTGCACGTGATTGGACCTTAGACCAAATCTCTTCAATCATGAATCTTCGCAGCAAAGGAGGTGGTGAAAGTGTGATAGTGTTCCAGTGAATCAATTCAATGCAGTCTGTAGATAGAAAAATGATTTTTGGTGGTTGGAAACTCCTAATTGACTTTCTTTTAGAAGCTAAGTTTCTATCTTTAATAATTATTCTGAAACCTAACTCTCTTATATGATCCCTTTTATCTACTATCGCATTCAAAACAAAGTTCTCTTTATGGCAGAAAATGAATTTCTCTGAATTACTGGGTCAATGACTTTTAACAAGTTTTCTGGCAGGAATCCTGGAGATTTTATAACTTCAAATACATATTCTGGTCCATTTATAAAATTCTTACTTTTCTTAATATGAAACCATACAGGCATATATTACATTAGGATAAAAGAAACTAAGATCTTCTGTTCATCTGTTGAGTTTTCAATACTTAAATACAAACGGAGAACTGTGTTCGCCGTTGTTAACCATCTTGAATGAGAAAGTGGACTAGGTTCACGAACAGATAAATCTTCAGGAGAGCTACCTGATTTTATAGCATAACTTATGTTCTGCAGATGCTGTTGATCTTTGCTTAACATTTTCCGTTCAATTTCTGGAATCTCACACTAATTACTTTAAAAATTTACCACTGGGAGTTTCTCATATTTACTAAGCTGTTTGCCAATCGGACCACTAAATGATTTTGGCCCAGTCGTTTCACCATCTAAATTTATGAACAGATGCCGAAATGGCAATTCATTGAAGTGTAAGAGGCACACACTCAACTGTAGTGGTCTTTAAACTTGTTTTCCAATTTTGGCAAATAACACCTATTTCCCTGTATTGGTAACGGTTCCATCACATCTACTTACATCAAGTTCATGTAATAAATATAAAGTTTCATTCAAATAAAAAAGAATGCTATTGGCAATATTTTGAGCAGATCCAAAAGAGGGTGCAACGTGGCCATCGAAAACAGAGCCTGGTTCTTGTAAAATTGAATAATGTTCCTCTTTTATGGTTCTTCGAAACTGCTTTGAGTTTACTTTTTCAATCACGAAGGTGTCTTCCCACCCAAGCAATGGAACGATGTGTGAAACTGGTAACCGACGTATCACAAAATAGTCGTCGGTTCCAATTCCAGACATGGTTTTATAAGTACTACACTTCTTTCAAGATCTTCACTGCCACGTTTTTCAATCAAATCTTATTTTAAAGTACCAAAAAGAAACTGAAGCCATGTAAAGGATTATATTTACAAATTGAAATTTTACACAATCAGAAACAACTTCTAGTTTCAACGGAAATTTGTCAATTTTTTGTAAAAATAATGTGTTTCTTGAGTGTAATGCGCTTTTAACAAATTGTAAAATGTATTATTTTTCTCACTTATTTATATTTCCTGCACTTTGTTCTACTAAACTATACCTCTAGCTACTTGTTATAAAAGTTATTTGATAATTTTCAAGTTATTAGAAAATTCATGAAAATCGTATATTTTCGAAAAGAGTAGGGTCGATGCGCTACCTCCAGACGTAAGCAAAAGAATTTTTTCTTTTTGCATTTTACTTATATACCCTAGAGGCAAGTTTTTCGCACTAGAGCGTTTCGAAATGAAAACAATTTTCTGACCATCCTAATCTCCCCGCTAAATACTTTAATGACCCAAAAAATTGTTTTAAAAACATGAAAAATACGTAATATATAACAGAAAAAAAAATAATTGGTACAGTTGCAACCACCAATAGAATTGTGATTTTTTCGCTGGTGGGTTAGTTGTTTACAAAAACTTCACTCAAGAAAGAAAAAGCATTATCTGAAAACTACTTTTTTATTAAATACTTTAACTGTGAGCGTTATTCAGTTGAAACCTTTTATTCTAGCTTGAATCCCTTAACCCAAGTTGTAATTTAGTTTAAGAGGGAGTAGCTTTTTGCTGTAACTCTTGGTTATGTCTTATATTGGCTCTTTGATGCTTAAGTGCATTGTTGACAGCTATTATCCCTTCTAGGTATGGAAGAATTTGTACATAATAAGATTTTTATATACTAATACAGAGCTTTCACAAATTACACCTGAACGATTAACACTTGCACAAAATGTAGTTGATCTCTATCCCTTGGGTAAGAACTTGAAAACTCTTTACTAAACATAGCATGAAGTAGAATTATATGATATATAGCAAGACACTGTTTGCTCTTAAGATAGATTTGATGATACAGGTTATTACGTTGATGATGTACTGTTACAACTACCCTACGAATTGTGATTGTTATCACTGATGTGTATTGTATCTGTACTAGAAGTGATAAAAAACGCATTTAACCATGGAAACACTTATGAGTTAGTTATGAGTTAGCTTTCAACTAAAATACAATTTGAAATTGATTTACAATACGTGGATTAGTAACACTTATTCGTTTAAATACAATAACAAATACACTCAAGTCCATAAATTAAGGATAATGAAGTTCAGGCAAAGAAAGAGACAGAAGCAAAACAAATTTGACTTATTTGTAAAGTCTATTTATAAAACAAAAGGTAAAGAGCAAAACAGATGCTATATGTTTGACATAATTAATAAAAATTGCGATTTTTACTCCCTGGAGCAAATTTCAAAAAAGAACCTATTTACAAAAAACAGTATAATATGGTTCGTATGATGGTTAATACGGAGTATGTCTCCCGGACGATGCAATACAGGCCATACAACGCCTAGGCATGCTGAGTATCAAATTATCAATCTGATCTTGGGGAATATTACACCACTCATCAAGCAATGCCCTCCGAAGTTCCGGTAGACAGGTGGGAGGGGGTTGACCGGCTGCAATTCGTCGGCCAAGCATATCCCACACATGCTCTATTGGATTAAAGTCCGGTGAGTATGCTGGCCAATCCATACGGGTGATATCCTCCGATTGAAGGCATTCCTCTACAATGTTTTCACGGTGAGGACGGGCGTTGTCATCCATAAACAGAAATTCAGTACCCATGGCACCCCGAAACAAACGTACATGTTGTTCCAGAATGACATCCCGATAGATGTGGCCTGTCATCGTTACACTCTGAACATGCAGGTCAGTTCTGGAACCAAGAATAATTCCTCCCCAAACGAGCCATCCTGCACGGTGTCGTTCAATGGTGTTCTCTTGGTGGTAACGGGTACCTGGCGCTCTCCATATGAAAGTCCGGCGAGAATCAGACTGCAAACTAAACCTGTACTCGTCGGAAAACATCACACAAGACCACTGTTGCGGTGTCCACAATGCATGCTCTCTACTCCAGGCTAATCGCGGGCGACAGTGAGTTGCGGTAAGTGGAACACATCTGACAGGCCTACGAGTGCCCTAAGCGTCTGTACACGGTCTGCCTTGAAAGTGTCGTACCGGTAGCTGAAGAGAGCTGACGAAACGGGTCTGATGCTGTGCTGCGTCTGTTTCTTTTGGCAATAACTGCCAAATACCGGTCCTCATTCGGCGTTGTAACTCGGGGGCGACCTGTGCTGTAACATCTACTCACATTACCATCATCTTGGAATTGTTGCCAAAGCCTTGAGATGACACTCTGGGCGATTCCAAGTTCCTCGGATACTTCCAGCTGGGTACGTCCACATTCCAGTCGTCCGATAATTCTACCACGTAAAAAATCATCCAAATGCTTCCTTTGTGCCATAACTATGCGGTTATTGCACTGAAAGGCTTTTAAAGCGCTTGTGAACAATTTTACTTCTTTGCCACCATTCCTTATATACCCCTCTCTGACACTCTCGTCATTGTGACGTACTATCCGCGCCATCTGATGGTTTCCTGTAATTTGCGTATTCTTCTTCAAGATGTGTGTGATAATTCTACAGGTGAAATTTTTATTTTAGAGTTCAATTTCTGTATGATTCTGAATTATTCTTAATTTATGGACATGAGTGTATAAGGAATAAAATAAGAGGACTTTAAACCCATGTTTGGATAATTCCAAGATTGAGGAATAGCTTATATTTTACACACTGCACAAATAAATAACTATACAGACTGAAACACTAATATAATTATGACTTCACTTAAATAATAATGGAATTACAAAGTTAAAAATAAAGGAAAAAATTTATATGCTAATATATACACAGATGCTTCCAGAATGTTATAATGTTGCGCTAAAACTTTTGAATTATTGGTTGTGATAAATTAGTGGAATACAAATGTTTGCAGTATATTAAAATGTTGCTCTTATTCACTGAAAAGAAAGATAACAAATAAGACACTAAGAAATGTGTAAAACCGGTTACAATATAGTTGTTAATAAGGATAATACACTGACAGAAAAAACTCCCAACAACAAGAAAGAGTTGTGCGAGTTAAACAAAATTTCATAGGCGTGTTTCTACATCTGACAGATGACGTCTATTGAAATTTTGCTCCAAAAAGGCACAAGTGTGGCGCCAGTAGCGCCACTATGAACATGCAAATCAGGTTTGCTTTATATACGCACTGAGCGCATAAGTTCGTGAGCGTTATTTGTTGTTTAGATTTGACATAGTGAGTTGATGTTAGTCAAGAATGCCTTTAAGAAGACGAAGAAGCCATTATGAACAGCTCACTGAGTTTGAACGAGGTCGTGTAGTAGCGTGGCTCGCGGGAATGAGAAGGCCTACTTGCTCAACAGCTTTTAACTCGATGAGCCAAACCAGTGGGCGACTGCAGAAGAGAGCCGGTTACTCAGTCTGCATGTTAACTCGGGGAGCGAACAGCGCAAACCATGAAGTTTTTATTTTTTATGCTGAATTAATGCTTTCACCCGGCAAAGTTCTAACCAAGATTCAGAATTAAAAGGAGGAGATAGACTGATTCAATTGAAGGTAATTTTAATTCTTTTATTATCCGTAATTCAAACTTAAAGTAAGAATGAATCTCGGTTCATGTTAAGCCTATCTGTTATTCTTTCTACAGATAGAAGAAAATAATCGAGTTTATGCTTAATTTCTGACTGTACTCTCTAATTTCTTAATTTTAAATTCGCTTAAATGAAACTATAAGCTACTCTTTATTATTTATTTTTTTTATCTAATGGTAACAATTATGTTATAAGTTGTGTAAAATGTTGTATGAGTTAAGATTCATTTTATCATATTCTATTCAAGCTTTAACTACAAATTAAGATTGTGAATTGAATTTATAAATATTATTTCAATGTTTAAACTGTTATCCCAATGACTACTGAACTGAACTCTATTTTGTTTGAATTTTATATTGTTATTTTAATCTCTGTTTGTATATCAGTCTTATAAGAATTCTTACTTATTCGATTATTATTCACTTATTCATAATCTTCGCATAAAAATATTTTTAAATATACAGTTTGTAGAATTTTTTCATTAACTAATCTCAAACCCTTAATTTGTTAATTATTTAGTTAAATAAAAAATTTCATCATTCATGTCAATGAATTTTGTTTTTACTGTAACAATGTAAACTGAACTCTACAATGACTCTACTGAACTGAACTCTATTTTGTTTGAATTGTATTTTGGTATTTCAACATCTGTTAGTAAATCAGTCTTATCATAATTCATCCTGTATCTATTATTATTCACTTATTCATAATTTTTGAATATGCAGTTTGTAGAATTTTTTCATTAATTTATCCAAGTCTTCCATTTGATAGTTATTTAGTTAAATAAAAATGTCATCATTCATGTCAATGAATTTTGTTTTTAACCCTCTGACTCCTAGCGGTCCTCAAAATCTTACTACCTTTATATACGGAGGTTTTGTTGACATATGGATTCGTGAAATGGACTCGTCCGCCTTCTCCCCTTTTCTCCTCACAGTTGGTGGTCGAAAGCGCACTGGAGCGTGACCCAGGGGTAGAGATTGGGGTCGCTAGTTGAATGATACAGTCCTCGATGGAGAACATAATGGGATTTTTTCAATTGTTACCCCAATAGTAGGGGTTTATAATATTTTTGTTCTTAATGTAATTTTGCTCAATATATACAAACAATTTATTTAATTATAAAACAATGTGGAGCACCGTAGTCAGGAAATGAAATTTGCCATGGCTATTTATATTCCTTTTACTAGCTATTTGATAAACTTTTGGATTCTTCACAATTCTTTTTCACAAAAATGGTGTCCCTTTTAAGAGAGATAAATTATCCTGTTGCATCCTAAACTGGCAACCTTCAGAAATGACTAAGAATAAAAAGGGAATATTTAGAACATCCCCTTCGGAATTCAGTTGTGTCCTGTTCAATCCACACTGAACAAGAGAAAATAGGCTCCATTACAAAGCAAGGCTCCCAATTCTATAGCAAAATCTCTCTGACACATGTTCCAGTAATTTTACCACTCCTTACTTGATAAATGATTCTGAAATAGACTGTAAAGGCCAGATGTAGCGTTTTCTTTCCTTGGTCAATTTTAACGCTAATTATAGTGACATTCGGTGATTGATTTGATGGTACATTTTGTAATGACAATGCAACAGGTTAACAGACTTCTTTTCACAAAGAGAGACATATGTTTCTGTATGAAAAACACACGCTTCTTTCTTAGACTAGGGGAGAAATATAAACAATTTTAAGGGAATTTATTTTTGAGGAAAGCGCAAATGTTTGTAAGAAATAAAATAGAATTGCGAACGTCTATATTTCCTTTGTACGAAAAAAGATAAACTAGAAAATTGAGAGTACTGTAAGTGATTTATATATAAGATTATAGCATAGATGGAATTTAGTAAATGGATTTAACTAACGAAACTGATACACCATTCATTATCACTCACAAACCATTTACAGATAGTTGATTCGAGATTAAAGTCTTTGTGATTAATAGAATTTCAACTAGTATTTTTAATACCTAATTTATAAGAGAATAATTTTTTATTAAATAAAAAGAATATAAAATAAAGTAACGTATCAGCAATATAAGCAGCAAACTCAGAAAGTAGTAAATCTACTGTGTTAGATTCGGTAGGTTTTAAAAAAAAATTGTATCTATTTTAAAACTGTCTGAGGTAAAATATTTTAGTCGAAGCTATTTTTATTTTTTTTCTAAATGTTTATTTGGCCGGTAAAAATTCAGTCAAGTTTTTTATTTTTTTTCATGAATTTTAATTTTTGAGATTGGCTAAAATATAATGAATTGACTAAACAATGTTTCCGACAATTTCCAATTTTCCAAATCCTAAATCAGTTTGGAAAGCTTTTAGAGTGAATGTGTTTTAATTATTTGTCCCTCAAATGTCACGTAGAAAAACATCAATCCTTACCTTTTTCTAAAAAATGAAGTTAAATCACTGATATATGATTTTATAATATGACTCCTTATCGCTTAGAAATAAAATTTAATGTCTTTATTTAACACGTTATTGACCAAACCATTTACAGCATTGTTTTAAGAAAAAACAATTTAATAAAACAATTTTTAAATGTACACTTTTCTTTAGTTGTATATAAGGGGAAAAGCATTCTATTTTAATTATTCCTTACTGATTGATCTTTTTTAATTCATTATTATAAATATTATGTAATCTTGAAATAATTTTTAACTCAAATTTCAATTATGAAACACCTCTTGTAAGGAATTGAATTTTAGTTCAGTTAATCGATTAATTTACAATTAAGTTATAAAAATATAAAAACTGTTGTATTGTCATCGAGAAGAAAAATTACAAGAAATTTTAAAAATCAATTACATCACTAATAAAATTTAGCACAGCTTGCTAGTGTTATGTTTTTGGTTATTTATATTTAAAACTTTGAATCCTTTAATCATGCCCAGTGAATCAAAAAATACATATTCATGAGTAAATCATTTTAATTATATTTTCTGGAGTAAAAGGTAACCCGTTTTAAAGGAATAATTGTTAATCTATTAACGTACAAAATGATATTTGTCTTCATTACAAGAAATTCGAAAAAAAAATCTACTCTAATAAATGAATTTCTAAGAAATTTAAATTTTTAAACTGTATTCTTAGCTTTAATATTCTTTCATTCAAATAAACACAGATTTAGTAAAAAATATAACTGGTTAAAATTATTTCAGAATCTTATTTTGAAAGTTCAGCGTGTAATTCTTTCTGAAAACATTTGAAGCTTCCCGCAGGCGAAATCAATTCATCACTGTCAGCCATGAATAGCTGACGTTTCCCCTCCCCGAGGAAACCCTTTTGGTAACTTCGCTTTACTACCCAAACCCCTAGTTTGACCCTTGCCCGTCCGAAAATCCGCCTGGCTCGTATAGAACCTACCAAGCCGGCTGGGGCGGGTGTCGTAGTGAGAGTGTTAATGTAACAATGTAAATATCTCTAAGATTACACTGTTCTGCATGAAAATCGGCCCCGTCACCATGCCTGCAAATTCTTATGTAAAATGACCCCCTGAATCAAAATATGACCCCCATTTTGCTCCATCACCCACCGTTTTCTCTGGACGCTCCTCCCCCATTTGTAACACTGTCCGGTAATTTTATAGCCATGAATTTGATTTTGAGGGGAAAACAATTGTTTTAACCGTTAAATGTCTTCTGAGGGGTACAGAGGTGAAAAGTTCTAAAATATGAACATTTGTAGCAAGGGGGAAGTTTTGGGAGGGATTTGTCCCCTTAAATTTAAAAAAAATCAATAAAAATGACCGGTTTTTCCGGTTTGTTTTCGCAATTTTTTCACTTATTTTCTACATATTCCAGCTTCGAGCTCCTCCCTTTCCTCACCCAACCACCCCAAATAATAAAAATATATAGCAACAATTTTGACTAAAAGCGGTTGAGGGGGAGAGGTTCCGAAGTCCTCACAAGAAAGTTTGGAAGATTCACTGTACAACTTTGCCACTCTTTACTTTTATCACTGTTCTGTAATTTTATGGCCATTAATTTGATTTGGAGGGGAGAAAGGATTAATGTAACACTTATATTTAAAAATAAAAAACTGTAATATATAATAAATAAAAATAATATTAGATCATATAATATAAAATATAATAAATGTAATTTATATATATAATATAGTACCTTCATTTGGTGCTTGCTTTCCTCTTGTACCATGAAGTAGAAGTTTTTCGTACCAATGACCACCAGTATTCTGCCAACATGCTTGAATTTTTGAATGCAAGCCATGCTCATTTTTCTTTGCGATTCAGGTGTTTCATAAACGTTGAATCTTTAAAAAGTTGTCTAATCTGGGGGCCCACGAAAATTCCTCCCTTGATTTTAGCCTCTCTAAGACGAGGAAATACAGTTTTCAGAAAGTTAAATCATCACCTGTCTTATCCATTGCTTTCACAAACTGTTTGATCAATCCGAGTTTGATGTGCAAAAGCGACAACGTTATACAGTGAATCTTACAAATTTTATTTTTATATATTAATTTTATTTATTATATATTATATTTTTATTTTTAAATTTAAGTGTTAAAATGATCTTTTCCTCCCTCCAAATCAAATTCATGGCCATAAAATTACAGAACAGTGGTAAAAATAAAGAGGGGCAACGTTGTAGTGAATCTTCCAAACTTTTTTGTCACGGCTTCGGGACTTCTCCCCCTCACCCGCTTTTAGCCAAAATTGTTGGTATATATTTTTATTATTTGGGTTGTTTGGGTGAGGAAAGGGAGGAGATTGAAGCTGGAATATGTTGAAAATAAGTGAAAAAATTGCGAAAGCAAACCAGAAAAACCGGTCATTTTTATTGATTTTTTTTTAATTTAAGGGGATAAATCCCTCCCAAATCTCTCCTTTCTACAATTGTTCATATTTTAGAACTTTTCACCTCTGTAGACCCTCCTGTTGCCCCTCAGAAGACATTTAACGGTCAAAATAATCGTTTTCCCCCTCCAAATCAAATTCATGCCCATAAAATTGCCGGACAGTGTTACAAATAGGAGGCTGGGGGCGTCCGGAGAAAACGGTGGGTGATGGGGCAAAATAGGGGTCATATTTGGATTTAGGAGGTCATTTTACATAAGAATGAGAAGGAATGGTATCAGAGCTCGATTTTGTTTCTGCAGAGCAGTGTTATCAATAATATGGCATTTTATTCTGCTTTTTTTCATGTTTTGATATAATTAAATCAGGTGTAAAGACTGTAGCTTTAAAATTGTCATTGTTAAGTGAAATTGTTTCTTTTTCCAACTACAGATTCGAAATGGCATTGTTTATTGTCTCAATCATTCAAAAATTAAAGGTGTGATGATATTTAAATGTAATATTTGCAGTTTTTGTTTTGGCTAGGATATTTAATTAATTAACCTATTGTAAGTCAAAATTTGTTAAATGATATTCGATGACACAGTGATTTGAATCAAGTTATGGTTTATTTCATTTTCATAAGAAGCTGAAATGAAGCACTTTCACAATTTTATGAGAATTTATGCATTTCAGGAAGCAAAAATAATTGTTGCTCTTCTTTAAATAGCACTTGCTTTTTTTCATGCACCTATTTTGTCACAGATTATTACTTAAGATATTTGACTTATACTTTCTATACTATTCATTTGAATGTTTACTTATAAATTCTGCTATACTGTAAATGATTTTTTAGTCATAAACTAATTTCAAAAAAAATCATGCCTGTGCAAACATTCATTTAATTATGACCATGTGGTCACACTCTAAGCAGATGGTTTAGATATCTTTTTTCGTTTTAAGAATATTAGTAATTGCTCTTAAATTTTGTGTCGATATTTAAGTACATAAATTTCACCTTATTTTCAGATGCCATGCAAGTGCTCAGTTCCTGCCTTCCGAGGTAATTATGATGAATCGAATAAAGTAGCTGTTTTCAGCTTTCCAAATGCAATGCTACATGGCTACATGCAATTCCAAGGAAAGATTTTAAAATTACAAAGAACTCTAAGGTAAGGAAAATCTGAATCAATAAGTTAAGTCATATATTGTAATATTTAGCAATAGTTTATCTTTTTGAATATAATTATTAGTTGCTTGTAAAATTGTTTGTTAATAATTGTTAGTTAAATTAGGCAGATGCTGTGATGCAAATTCTTTGTTACTTTTAATCTAAATAAAGCATTATAATTAATTAGGTTGTTTTGATATTTACTAAAAAGGATGAAAATGCTCATAATTTTTAAATAGTAATTTTTAATTTGTTTTTTAAATTAGAACTTTAAAAAAAATTCTATTGATTTGTAAGTTATTTTAAATTTAAAGATGCTATTCTACAAAGATAAATTTTTCTATTGGTTTTTTCAGGTATGTGAGAAACATTTTAAAGATGGTGAAGTGCTGCGAAACTCGACATTTTAAAATGAAAAGACAGGAGAAACAAAATCTGCATATATGAAATGGCCAAAAATGAAAGAAAATGCAATGCCAAGTATTTTCTCTGGCTGTCCAACATACATGTCATCCTCATCAGCAACTAGGGAAAGTCCGTCTAAAAAACGACAACGACTGGAACAAGTAGAAATTGATCTTGCTGTGAGAGAAAGCTAAAATAGTAAGCGTGAATATGAACTGAAAACTATGTTCACCAATTTTGCTGAATTTCGAAATTGCATTATAGGCCGCAGATTTTCTTCGTTTTGGATAGTTGTCGAAAGGAGTGAAATTATGCTGTTTTTGAATTTTTCTTTAAAAGTTGATATCCCTTCTATTAAATATGCTTAAGTGTTAGCAATGACCTCATGTTAAATGTTTAATTTATGAGAGAAAAGATTTCAAAATATAAAAAGGTCATATTACCAATTAAAGTGAATAATTTAAATGAAATATTTGATATTCTTGATTACTTTGAAAAGGGCACCATTGTTGAATCAGAAAGCTCTCTAAATGACAAAATTAATGTTATAGAGTCTGTTATTAAAAATGCAGAAGATATATTTACTGACAAAAATAAGTTTTTCTTTGAATTTTTGCTTGAGGAGTTGCATCTACTTAAATGTAAACCTGAGCGCTATAGGTATTCTCCTAATATTCTTCTTGTTTTTATATATATATGTCTCCTCAAGCTTATAAATTCCTTAGAAACTCCCATTATATGATTCTTCCTCATCCAAGTACCATTCGAAAGACTGTGTGGTACTATTTAAAAAAATTCTCCACAAACAGAAGAATATACTAATTTTCTTGTTTATGCCAAACATGCCTTCCATAGCTTAAAAGATGATGATCTTAAGGTGTTTCTAATGATTGATGAAATACATATTAAACTTTTTCTAGATTATGTAGGTGGAAACATTGTGGGAATGGCATATAACAGTTCTAAATTAGCAACAAGTGTTCAAGTGTTTATGTTGCAAAGTCTCTTTTCTCCTTACAAAGATGCCATTCATATTGTGCCGATTGATACATTTGATGCTTCAAAACTTTTTGATTTAAAGAAGAAAGTTATAATGGTACTTGAGAAAATAGGTTTCAGAGAAATGGGTATGGTAACAGATAATAATTCTATTAATCGTGCAACAGCAAGTAACTTTGCTAATCCCACTAAATTACAAGTAAAATATTACCACCCAGCAGATAAATCACGCCCCTTATTTTATGTGATAGACTCAGTCCATTTTCTGAAATGTGTAAGAAATAATTGGCTGAATAATCATAAAAATGGTCATTATTTTTACTATCCAGATTTTGATACTTTAAATGTATCCACTGCCTCTTTATCCTCTGTGAGAAAGCTTTATGACTTGGAATGCTCAAGCTTATTGAAATTTGGCTATGGATTAACACGCAAAGCTTTATGGCCAACCAATTTGGAAAGACAAAATGTGAAGCTAGCATTAAAGCTTTTTAGCACATACGTTGTGCGTGCTTTGAATGAGCTTGTAGAAAAATACAATTTGGAATGCTATGAGCAAACAGCTAAGTTTATAAATATAATTTCTACCTGGTGGGATATTGTAAATGTTAAGACACCCGATAACGGAAAGTTTAAACGCAATCCTATTCGTGAACCCCTAACAAGTAGTCCATCTGATCCAGGATTGATGTTTTTAAAACAGCTAGTTTCCTGTGTAAATTAATGGGAAAAATCTGGATTCAAATAATGGAAGACTTTCCAAAGAGACCTTTCTTGCTTTAGGCCCAATACACAAGCTTTTATTGAAATAGTTAATCATTCCACTAAGTCATTGAAAAAGGAATATATTCTCTTGAGTAAAATTCAAACCGATAAACTTGAATCTAGATTTGGGCAGTATAGAAGCATGGCTGGAGACCAGTATAACATTTCTGTGAGACAAATATACGAGACTGAAAGCAGGTTACGATTATGCCACGAATTAAAATTTGCTTCTCACAAGAAAGGTTCTATGACTGTTAATATATTTGATAATAGTGAAAAAATGATGAGGGAAAACAACCTATAGATTTTATTTTCTGTGATATAATGGCTGAGGAATCAGACATTGAAAAAATAGCCGATACCCTACCCATTGTAGCATATTTAGCTGGTAACTGTTCTCAGGCTACTTTAAAGAAAACTAAGTGCTTATATTGTCGTCAAAAATTGATAACAGGTAAAGAATCTATTTCTCATAATAATTATAAACTGATAGACGTAAGAGATAGGGGAGGCTTATTACACCCAATCAAAATAGTAGTAAATGCTCCTATCCATACATTGTAACGTGTTTGACAGCTAAGACTCTGGGGAGGAAGGCCCAGAGCCAAGAAATACTCTATTTTTTTAGCACGTACGTGCAAGAGGTTCTATTTAGTAATGTAATTGACTAATATAAGAAAATTATGAAATAAAAATAGCATAATTGATTACAGTTCTGGTAAGTTCTATACAGTACTCGGTCACACAACCAAAACAGGCCCACTTCTACGAGTAGCCTAAAAGAATGAAGTTGGTCTTCCGTCGACCAGACTAGAGATCTCAGCGACCCAAGTCTATCTTTTCACCACCAAGAACATCGAGCCCTTGCTCGTTCCTGCCCTCCTCCAAAATCTCTCCCCTGCTCCATCCTAGCTCTTCTCTTTTTAATCCTCATCTTCTCCCCATTGCGGGAGCGGTCAAAATCCTCTCCACGAATCCTCGTCAATTTTGTAGATGGAGTCTATTTCAGCGAGCCATTATTGGTTCCTTACCTTTTGGTTCTTTTCCTGTCGCAAGCGGGTTCTCAGTCAGGAGATAAATGACCCTATCAATCACTTCCACTAACGAGTAGTCCATCGGTGACAGGCTAGACTCCCGGCTCTCTTTGTCGGCGTTTTAAAGAGGACTTCCCGCTGAGACACATGCTCTGTTCAGTGACCCATGGCATGGGAAAAAATTTACTCGTCGCTAATGATCTTGGGGATCTTAGGGGATCTTACAGACCCCCCCCTTTAAGACGAGTTTCACAAGTGAAACTCTTATGCTACTGTCATATAGCAACAAGCCTTTTATGCCTAGACACATACACCAATAGCATTTATCTTACACATTTACTATTTACAAAATACATACAAAAAATACTTTTTTAAGCTGTTAAACTCGCCAAAGAGAGTCTACATGCTTAATGGATTCTCCCGGTCTATGAATAATCGTGTAATTGAATGGTTGAAGGGCAAGACTCCGACGCATCAATATTTGATTCTTCCTTACATTGGACTGTAACCAGACCAACGGGTTATGGACGGTTCCAATTTTAAATGGTTGTCCATCTAAATAGTGATGGAGTTACTTAATCGCGTAGATAATACCTAAACATTTTTTCTCAGTTGTACAATAGTTGAATTCTGCCTTTATGAATTTTCTACTAAGGTACAAGATAGGGTGTTCTTCTCCCTTTTCGTCCCTTTGACACAATATGACTCCCGTACCAGTATTTGACGAGTCCACTTGAAAGATAAACTGCTTAGAATAGTCTGGCTCGTGAAGAACCGGCCTCTCAACTAGTTTACCCTTAATTGTCTCGAAAGCCTTTTGACATTCGGGAGTCCAAGTTATCTGTTCTCTTTTATTTTTCCCTCTCAGGGCGTTTGTCAAAGGTTCTACGATCTTCGCGTAGTCTTTGATATATCGGCTATAATACCCTATCATCCCAATTGATCACCTAATTTCCGTTTTAGTTTTCGGAGCAGGGAAATTTACAATAACTTGAATTTTTGCTTCCACGGGACTTCGGATTCCATTTCCTACCACATGTCCGAGGTACGTGACAGTTTTACGGCCCAAGCTACATTTTGAGGGTTTAATTTTTAGTTTGGCGTTTCCGATTTTCCTAATATCAGATCTAGGTGCTTTACATGTTCGTCTAGTGAGTTTGAAAAAATAGCTACGTCGTCTAGATAAGGTACACAGAAATCCTCGCATTCTTTTAACATTTCTGCCATAAATTTAGAGAATGTGAACGATACCGACACCAATCCGAAAGGCATTGTTTTAGGAATATAACATCCAAAGTTAGTAGCAAAACCAGCATATCTTTGGATCCTTTTCGTGAGTGGCAGTTGCCAGTAGCCTTTGGGCAAGTCCAGGACAGAAATATAATTCGCGGCAGCCACTCTTTTAACTCGTTCTTCAATATTCGGAAGCGGGAAATATGGGGTTTTCGTGTTAGCGTTTAATTTCCGGTAATCGATACAGGGCCGTCGCTTGCGTCCAGGCATCTCTACTAAAATCATTGGCGAGTCATAATCTGATTCGTCGATTTCAGTAACTCCTAGATCCAACATTTTTTTTTAAATTTCCGCCCTTAGAATTTCATTTTGACGCGGAGAGAGAGATAAAGTTTACAGCATATTGGTTTATCACTAATCAATTCTATGTCATGTTCTATCAGAACGGTTTTCCCTGGTTCATTTCAGAATACTTCCCGGTGTTGATTTAAAACTTTCCTCAACATTTTAAGTCTTCTTCCGTGACATGTCTCTCTAATTCGCTTGCCTGAATTATCTCTTCTATATTTACTTCGGTATGGTGAGTTTCTGGGTAATCTAATTCCAAATCTTCCTCGATTTCTTTGTCCCTTTATCAGTTAACAACAGATTAACTCGTTCTGAATGTTTATAATACGGCTTTAACATGTTTATGTGATAGATTTATGATTTCTCTTTTTTATCTAACTTTTTCACAATATAATTTGTATCAGACAATTTTCGATCTATCACACCTGGTCCTACCCAGTTTACGGCAAATTTATTTGGTTTATGGGTTGCTAGTATCAAAACCTGATCCCCTGTTTTAAATTCTCCTGAGATTGCGTTTTTATCATACCAAGTCTTCCTTTTTATTTGCTCGGCTGACTCTTTCTCCATTGCTAGCTTTTTATATTTTTGGAACCGATTTAAGAGTTCAAATACGTATTCAGTTACTAATGAATTCTCTTCTTCAGGTTCTGCCAGTTTTCAAAACAAAGGCGTTCTGGGGTTCAGAGATTGCGTCCGTGAACTAATTCGGAAGGGCTAAAGCCATTAGTGTCATGATCTACTGCGCTCAACGCTAGTAATGCGGCCGGCAAATTCTTTTCTCAATCTCGCACATTTTCTAGGCATATTACTTTTAATAAACGTTTTACTGTCCTGTTCTTTAGGGTTACCCTCGGTGTGGTGCACGGACGAGTGCCTAACATTTATCCCAAATTTTTCCAAAAAGGTGGACGTGAGGTTACTTGTAAAACATGATCCGAGGTCGCAGGACACCTTACGCGGAATCCCAAATCTACCAAACGTCAAAAGTAACGCCTCCACAATAGATTCTGATTTGATGTCTTTCAAGGGAATCGCGTCCGTGTACTTTGAGGCAAGACACATCACTGTAAATAGATATATATTCCCTTTTTTTGACTCTGGCAACGGTACCGTAATATCACAATTTAATTTTGTAAATATTTTTGATATTATGGGTATTAATTTTAACGGAGTCTTTTTTTTCTCCCCTGCGTGCCCAAGGCGTTGGCACGGACACGCATCACCTAACATAATTCTCCGTTTCTTTAATTATTTTTGGCCAAAAGTAATTCCTCAATAGTCTGTCCTTCGTTTTCTTTATACCTACGTGCGTTCCAGATTCGCTATGGCACAACTTAAGGATCTTTTCTCTAATCTCTTCTTGTAATACTAACTGTTTACAAATCCCTTCTTTCTTATCGGGTACAATCCTAAACAGTACTCCTTTATCTACCCGGAATTCGGAATTCTTTTCTCCCGCCTTGTCGAAAAGACCTTTCAAACTGGGGTCATTAATCTGCTTCCCTCGAAACCCGTCTCCCATGATGATAGCTAAAATAGTATTGTCGTCCACTTTTTGTTTGGGAGAAATTCCTTTCCCTCCTCTTCCTCGCAAATATCAATGCCTATTGTTGAACTCCCCTTTCCTACAGCACTTCCTTCTATGCTGTCTAAAAATCCGTTTTCATTTTCTGTCCGAGATACTTTCGTTTGACTAAGTGTCAGAACAAGATTTATTAACTCTGGACAATAGGAATTTTTCTTAATCGCCTCTATCAATTCCTGGGTTTTATTTCCTAATAAATAATGTTTCATTTCTACTCTAGCATCTAAAACTGCGGCTTTTGTTTTTAATCTTACCCCGTCGATTTCCAAATCAATTTCGGCTAAAGCTAGACATGTGTGTTCATTAGTTAACGCTTGGAGCGCCCACACGTAATCGCCAGTTAAATCCGATTCTTTTACATTTTTAAATGAGATCAGATCCACACTACTTCCGGTGTCACGTAACACTTCCATTTCTAGACCAAAGATTTTCCCTACTTTAAGGTATGATTTAAGAACTTCATGAAATTCTCCTTTCGTGGATAATTTATTTATCTGCTCTGGTTTCCTTAATTCTGGGCACGAAGGCCTTAAATGCGATAGTGATCCACAGGAAAAACAGGCCGTTTTTTTCCTTCGTTCGAATAGTTCTGATCTCCGGGCTTCGTCGCTTCTAGTGCGTTGCAACCAATTACTTGATTTTGCACCTTCTTGACTTTTTTCCCCTTCCTTTTCCGTTTTTCCGGAACGAGTTCGTTCGTTTAAAAGAAGGTTTGTCGAACGGTTTATTTTGCTGCGGTTTCCTTAGCATTTTCCTGGCTAATTGGTATTGATCAAAGTTTGAAGCTACGACATACGGATCATTCATCTGCCTCCATTGGTCTACAAAATGTGCTTTTATCACAGAGCTTGCTCTACGTGTAATTTGACCCGCGATCATCAAATCTTTTAACTTTTCAAAAGTGTCTACTTCTGCCCCTTCCAACCAGCAACTAAAGTAAGAGTTTAACTCAAAGACTAAATCTTTCCGCAAAGGATTGACACCCTTTTGGTGTGTCATGTATTTTACTCTGTAAGCACTTGTGCTTAATCTAAACCGTTCCAGTAAAATTTTTTTGACTACTTCAAAGTTATCTGTATCGACCCCAGTGTCCCTAATTATCAATTAATTATTAAGAGCAGGGATACGTCCGATTTTTCCTGGTCGAAAGGAGACAAAACGCTTTTTATTGACGGGATCCTATAATTCTGACTCCCATTACTTGCGTTGGAAGGTACACTTTCAGTGTCGTTAGATTGCGTTAGCCTTAATTTTTCTAACTAATATTCCCTAATCTGAGCCGCCTCAGATAACCTAGTGGCTTCCTGTCTCTCTAATCTTTTTTCTTCAATTTCTTTCTGTTCGCGAACTTTGATCGTATCTGGTGAGAAATCTGCATTATAGTCAGGACATTCCTTTATTTTTTTTAGAATATTTACTACCGTATCATTAGGAAGTAATTCCACATTAAGATTAGGGCCAATGCGATTAATTCTCTTTTTCGATATTTTGTTAAACTACTCATTTTGGAAATTCTTAACAAATCAGTTACACTAAGAACACTTTATAGAATTGCGGCAATTTTTTCTACCCTAATTCGTAATTCCGGACCTTAGACTCTACTAATTTACTGAACTAATTCCTACTCAATACTAATAGTATGCATTAGACAATCATAACATAAAAATACACAAACACAAATACTCATTAAATAAAGTTAAGCAACATTCTTATTTTCAAGACACAATAAGAAAACTCTTCATCAAGCATGAGACACTCTTTTCCCCTAGATTTTAGTCTCGTAAAAATTTTTTACCAATAGCATTTACAACTTCTATTAAGTAATTACACTAATGTTTTAAAGTTCCTATTTACTTTAACACATTCTACTTCAATTAGTTTTGGTACTTTTACAGCAAGAAGTAAATTATCCAAGAATTGGTTTTTACTTTCCAGGCAGAAACAATCATAATTCGCCCAAAGTATAAGCAAGAATACTTTTTCTCAAAAAAATTAAATTACACTTAATCTAATTTTAATTTTTAAATAACCGACTTCTTGTGCTGTAGACAGTAAAACATAAAGAGTTTCCTGTTATTCAGCTCATCTCGGTATGGTATCGTCTTTCACTTCTTCCCGTTGTAACACTCGGATGAGTTCGGTATCTGGCCACCACTTCCTCCTGTTTATTTACTCTTTATTTCCAAGCTTTACGGGATGCTGGCGTAGATGATGCTCGCGGGCTCCGATGGGTGCCGGCCGGGGTAACGCAGTTTCCGCTGCGGGATTGCAGGTGGGTCCGACGCATGTTTCTCAGCTCTTGGATGCAGACAGGTCCAACACAGGTTTCGCGGGATTGCAGGTGGGTCCGACGCAGACATCTCGTCGCAGGACGAAGTAGCTCCTTAAGGGTTCTGTCAAGGTAATGTAGGCTCTCCGGTTCTAGCTGGTTCTATTCCACCGCTTTGCCACCATCATATTAAAGCTGTAACGTGTTTGACAGCTAAGACTGGGGAGGAAGGTCCAGAGCCAAGAAATACTCTATTTTTTTAGCACGTGCGTGCAAGAGTTTTTATTTAGTAATGTTCTTGACTAATATAAGAAAATTCTGAAATAAAAATAGCATAATTCATTACAGTTCTCCGTCGACCGGACTTGAGATCTCAGCGACCCAAGTCTATCTTTTCACCACCAAGAACATCGAGCCCTTGCTGGTTCCTGTCCCCTTCCAAAAATCTCTACCCCACTCCATCCTCGCTCTTCTGCTTTTAATCCTCATCTTCCCCCCAATGGGGGAGCGGTCAAAACCCTCTCCCCGAATCCTCGTCAATTTTGTAGGTGGAGTCTATTTCAGCGATCCATTATTGGTACCTTTTGCTCCTTCTCCTGTCGCAAGCGGGTTCTCACGCTGGAGATAAAGGACCCTATCAATCACTTCCACTAACGAGTAGTCCACCGGTGACAGGCTGGACTCCTTGCTCCCTTTGTCGGCGTTTTAATGAGGACTTTCGGCTGAGGCACCTGCTCTGTTCAGTGGCCCATGACCTGGGAAAAAGTTACTGGTCGCTAATGATCTTGGGGGATCTTAGGGGATCTTACAACATATATCGTAGTACAAAAGCTAATTAGGGAAAAGTACGAGGATAAATGCATTCAAGTTTTGAATCAACGTTCCTTAGTTCTTAATCTTGTAGAAAATGTTTTAGTAACAAAAGATGAATTCCTTCCCTTTGATGTTTGTGTGGATGGTCATGATATATTGCATTTAATCATTATAATTCTAAGATCAGCAACAAATAGTTTATTAAATAATTATAGTAAGGTGAAAAATGATAAACTGAAAGAAATACCTAATGTGACTGTAGTTTCAAAGAATAAAAGAAAATAAACATTTTCTAAAAATTCTTTATCTGACAAAGGGGAATCTAGTAAGAAATCTAAGAAATTGAAAGGTGAAAAATGCCTGGTGTTACAGAAGTTTCAGAAAAGAATTCTGTAAATGATGATGAGGAAGCTAGTGAATAAGAAAATTTTATTTTAACTAATTGAATTACACTTTCAAAATATAATTCATGTTCAATCTTAAAGGCTAGTGAAATTGTTAACTGTACAGCTTGAAAAATACCAGAACCTAGTCTTTGTGGTGGTACAATGTGGAAAAGCATATTTTAAATGGTATTTGTATTTTGGATAGTTTTTTTTTGTGTATACATATTCTGAATAACTGTATTTCTTTTGCTGTTGTTATTTACTTCATAGAAATAAATAAAATTGTTTATAAAACATTTTGTATCTTTTTCAATTTGTATTTTATTAATTTCTAACTCATCCATATGTATTAACTTAAAAGTTAAATTTGTTAGTCCTTTACACAATTTTAGTTCACAGATTTGCTATTTTAAAAAATCCTGATAAAAATACTTCAAAAGTAATTTAATATTTCATCGATACCCATATTGCACAAATAATGTCGAAAGTTTTAATTAATATCTTTCTTATAAATTTAGTTTTTATCCTTGTTCATAGTCAGTTTTGATTTTCTATTTGCATTTTGATAATTTTCTACAAATTAACTTTTCTTATAAAATAAAACATTTGAGAAGTAAAAGTTTTCATTTGAAAAAGACGGTAAATTTTAAAAATCAGTCGAGGTAATATTGTATGAGAGAAATGCCTGTTATTATAGAAGTTACAAAGGAAAAAAATAGAAAGGGGAAGCAAGTGCAGCAAAACCCAATTATATTTTAAATAATTGAAATACACAATCAAGTAATAAATAAGTTTTAAATCAATGTTGTTATATATGGCCATTTAATATTTCGGAGAAATACTAGACGAAAAATTTCAATAAAGCGGTATGTTAAACATCGGCAACCCTCCACCCACTGTTGATGAGTCATTACACCAGACAGCAGGCCTTCTCATCCCCGTGGGCCACGGTAGTAGGGCTACGAGAAGGTGGATTTTCTTTCCGCGTTATCGCAGAAAGACTTGGCAGGAATGTATCCACTGTGCATGATATTTGGCAGCAGTATTCAAGGGAAGGTACTGCCTCAAGAAGACCGGGTTCTGTCCGGTCAAGTGGCACTACTGAGAGGGAATACCGCCGTGTTCGGCGTATGGCTGTGGCGCATCGTATTGCGTCTGCGGCAGAAATTCGAGCTGCAGTTGGCACCACAGTGACACAACGAACTGTTACAAATCAGTTACTTCAAGGAGAGCTCCGAGCCAGACGCCCAGTAGCGTGCATTCCACTGACTCCAAACTACTGCCGTTTGCGACGTCAGTGGTGTCAGACTAGAACTCATTGGAGGACGGAGTGGAGATCCGTTGTGTTTTCTGATGAAAGTCGGTTCTGTCTTGGTGCCAATAATGGCCGTGTGTTGGTTAGAAGGAGGCCAGGTGAGCGCCTGCAACCAACCTGTCTGCGGCCTAGACACACTGGATCTACACCTAGAGTTATGGTCTAGGGGCAATTTTCTATCACAGCAGGAGCACTCTCGTGGTTATCCCATGCACACTGACTGCAAATTTGTACGTCAGTCTGGTGATTCTACCTGTTGTGAAGCCATTCATGACCAGCATTCAAGGGGGTGTTTTCCAACTGGATAACGCTCGCTCGCCCTCATACCGCTGTCGTAACCCAACATCCTCTACAGAGTGTAGGCATGTTACCTTGGCCTGCGAGATCACCAGATCTTTCTCCAATAGAGCACATATGGGACATCATTGGACGACAACTCTAGCGTCATCCACAAAAAGCATTAACCGACCCTGTATTTACCGACCAAGTGCAACAGGTATTGATCTCCATCCCACAAACTGACATCCGGCACCTGTACGACGCAATGCCTGCACGTTTGCATGCTTGAATTCAAAATTCTGGCGGTTACACCGGTTATTAATGTACCAGCATTTCGCATTTGAAATGGCTCTTCTCGCGCTTACATTAACCTTTGATCTTGAAACTTTAAGCAATCCAATATGTTACCTAGACAAATGTATTGCCGAAATTTCATTACTCTACAACAATTTTTTCTTGGTGTTGGGATTTTTTTTCCGTCAGTGTAATTGAGACATACTAGTAATTGCACTAGTGTTTGCAGAATGCTAAAATACTTTGCGTTAAATCACTTAAAGATGAATTACTTATGCTAAACTTGTAAATACAAATGCTCGCAGAACGTAAAATGTTGCTCTCACTCACTGATACGAAAGAAGGCTCATGATACATAGACAGATATAATAAAAATGAGTTTTTCAGACTTAGGGAGGTACAAATCGAGGAGATTCAACCAAATTTCAAAGTCAAACTTTTTGCAATTACAATACTTACTCTTTTTTAATACTTCGTAAACCAGAAAGTAAGAGTAGAGATTGCGTAAAGGCTCAGATTTATGAAGTAACAGTAAATATTTAAAAATATGATAAAGAAAATTGTATGAAGCTTCAACGTAAATTCATATTCCAAGTCGTAGTGGCAAGTCAGTATTTTTACGCATTCTAATTTAATTCACATTTTTAAATAACGTCTCCTTGCCTCTGAAAAATAATTTAAATTCGAAATAATGTTTAAAAATTTAAAAAATATCAAGTATAATAGCTTATCAAGTAAGATTAACATAGAAGCAACAATAAAACAAGCACACACGACAGCGTGGCTTTTACAGAGAGTGGATTATTTCGAAGAATAAGGCAAGATGTCGATAAAAATAGAAAATTTTGTCTAAGTTTAAAAAAAAAATGTTAAAAAATTTTTAACCAAAATCATCTATATGCTAAATATGAAATGACTGTAATATTATTTTATTGTTTTTTGACAGTAAAATATAAGACTGCAAAACTCATTAACATATGAAAAATAAATTATATTTGAAAAACTCAATCATAAACAGTTTCATTTTTAAAATTATGTTGGCTATGGATACGTACACACTGTATTTTAAACTAAGAAATAATACAATAATTACAATCAGATTAAGAATCGTGATATATTTTTTGTAATTATATTAACTTATATTAAACTTTGCTTTTTGTTTAATTTGTTAGATTTCCGTTCCGTTTTGAAGTTCTGTGATCTATTTTGGAAAGAACCTTGCAATTTTGAACCGTGGTGAAATGACTATGACAACAACTAAGCAAACACTTCTTCCAAAAGTTTCATATCACACCAGCTGGAGGACTTTGACCTCGAAGTGTACTAGAAACCAGTCACACTTATACGACAGATTTTTGATGATGTTGGATTTCGAGCGCGAGAACTTCCTGTTCCGAAATCGGGACTTTGTACCTAGCCACAGTCTCCCTGCTTTACAGAGTGGAAAGGGATTAGCAAGCAGTTTTTTGTCCTTTAAACGAGAATTTTAGAGTAAGTGATATTTTTGTTTATGGTGTTAAAATTAATCAGGCTTTGCCTAATGCTGTAAATTAAATGGAAGTACAATGTTCATTTCACATATATTTCAAAAATCAATAATAAGATGGAAGGTGCTATGGAGTATTTAACTATCCTCTATGCCAACTAAGAGGATATTATAACATTTTACACATAAATCTCTGATAGTCTCACTTAGCTGAAGTCATTTGCATGTATTAATAATCTCAAGATGATACTCAGAAATTGTGCAAAAGTGCCTTGGTTACTCTCAAGGTAGCTGTAATCTGATATTTTTTGAGCATTAGTGGGTATTTCTCCATGACGTAGCAGCTACATATAAGGCCACAGGATACAGGCATGGAATGCAGAATTTGACAGAAAATCAAATGAGAAAAGTATCCAATATAGATGGTGAGAATGAGAATGTCACAATTCGAATCACTGACGACTGCGCCAGCTTGCCTGTTTCTGTGCCGGTTAAGTAGAAGTTATGCCGATCACGTGGCTGATAGACTCTTGTATTATTTTCTATGTAATGTTGGCATTTACTATTCAATATCAGTATCAGTTCAGTGTGTGTATCTGTTAAGTCGTATTTATGTGTTAATAAATCTTTTCTGCTACAATAATGAGTCTCTGACATTTGTATAGCTTTGATAGTCACAACCAGTGATCGAATTTAGCTGTTTTAGTTTGTGCAGTACTAAAATGGAATAATGAACTAGATATAGTTGCAGTGGAATATTCATTTCGAATAACTACAAGAGAAACTATCTACAAGTCACTCGAGTGAGAAAATCGGAGCAGAATTTCCCTTTTATTATTAGTTATTTTCGGATAAAATTTAGAAGACCTTTTCTGTACATACGCCTACGCTGCAAATCGATTTTTGGACCACATTCACAATTTTTTTTATTGTTTCATTTGAAAGCTCATACCTTGTGGTGTTCAAAACTGTTTTTATTTTATTTCTACAACCCCCAGAAAGAAAACTAGAGCCTTTTTGTAAACTTGGACAGCTGAAAACGAAAAAAGAAACACAACGATTGGGAAACAATTTTCAGTATTTTTAGCCATATAGTAATATTCTTTGTAATTTATTGCTTTTTACAATTATTTATGTATTTTTAATTATTTTTTAATGTTTCCAGAAAAGTGTTGGGTCTAGATTCATAAAATTAAAAAATGAACACAAACTTCTGGGAGGGAAGAGAAAGCTGACAAACAATTTTATTGATGAATTTCAAAATTATCGTGGGATAGCCGTGAGAAGCAACAAAAATAACTTAGATTCAATGCCAAGCTCTGTGTTGGCAACATTTTCATTGTTCGCTCTAATAAATTTGAACCAATGCATTTACAGAGTCCTCCGGGCCCTAACAATTGGCATTCGCTTACCTGTAACAAAGTTGCTCTTGGAAAAAATGATTGGGATAAAAAGAGCAAACTCACCCAGGAAGGGAAGAAAGAGGGTTTAATGTATAAATCTAGTGAATTTTAAATAAATTATTACATAAATTTATATTAAAAAATGTGTTTTTGTACTTTAAACGTGTTTTTCTCAAAACCGAAAATTTCTAAGATATTTTCTCAAAAACTTTTTGTGATACACATTTCAGTTACATGATTTCTCAAAAACGTTTTGAGATACACTTTCAAACTTGGCGTGCAGCTTTTATATATCATTATCTAGAGTATGATATATAAAAAATAATCTCAAATGCATCATAACTTTGAATTGTATAGCCTGTTATTGTATTAATACTTGTGCAAATGTTAGGAAAATTCTGTAGTAATCACTCCAAAAACATATAAAAATTTATTTTTCAAACTTTTCAATAGATTCTAGTCCATTCTCTAGAAAAATGTGTTTTTGGTATCCCAACATAATATATTTTAAATTTAATCGATATAAATTTTTTTAACGTGTCGTGCGTTTTTGTAAATTTTTGTTAAATTTCACTCTAAAATTTCACTTTTTAAAAACACTGTGATGAGTGAAAAAGTTTTTGCTGCTGAAATGAAAGTGTTTATGCAATTATGATTATCCCAAGTAAAAAAGTCAGCGAAAATCCTTTAAAAAATGAGATTTTACAGGTATTTTGAAGGTTTCTACAGGGATTTTGAAGTAAAATGAAAACTACAGGTTTCCTTCAGAAAATGTATAGTTCATTTAAAGGTTTCATGCAGGCATTTTCAAACTTCTAAATTACCATTCAGGCATTTTGAAGGTCTCTACAGGTATTTTAAAGGTAAAGGTAAAAGCTGCAGGTTTCCTTCAAGAAATGTACAAACTTTTTTAAGGTTTTATACAGGCTTTTTCAACAAGTTTAGAGACTTCAATTTACCTTCAATGACTTAGCAGATTTTACTTCAGGTATTTTGAAGAAAAATGGAAATTGCTCTTGGTGCATGAAATATGAAGGTTTTTAAAATTTTATTTTGGGTTTCAAACAGTTTTAAATAATATGGTTTATAATTCGGATTCAATCAGATTGCAGTAGAGCTGGATATAGAGGGAAGGGGAGAGAACTAGGGTGTCAATATATATATGTAAAATATTTTACGCATGGAAAAAAATATTACAGATATTTCTTTTCTATTCAATTCATTTATTTATACGTATTCAGCAGTATATTTTATACAGTATACCTGTGAACTCCTCACCATAAGAATAAAAAAGATGGAGACAAAAATTCAGAAGATTTCGATAAAACCAAGATTTTTACCTTTGGAGTATGCAAAGCAAAAATATCGATTTTCTCTTAACCATAAAAAAAATTGAGTAGTTGAAAATAAACTTAAAAGAAAATTGTCATGATTTTCTACTGTTTATAGAAAAAACAAATACTACGCTATGGATAACAAATGTAAATATCTCTTTAAATAAACAATATCCTGCCTAAAAATCATCAATACACATTAGGAATACATTTATATGCTTCATTTTCAGACCCGTAAGGCGACAACAAATGTTGTGTATCATCATTATTTGCTTTGCAATTACTTTAGTATTTTGGATTAAGTCGCATTGCATTCTTTTGATTAAAGCTGAACAAATATGCAAAGAAATAAGTTTTTGTATATAATTTTTAAAATATGATTTTTTGTTCACTTTCTATAGAGATTTGAAAAAAAGGGGAGGAATCTGAAAACAGGAAGATTTCCTTTTCTGTTAGAATGGATGAAGAAAATACAAAAATCAGGTGAATCAGTCATAGAGTCATAGTTTGTTTACACGAGTCAATATGCTTCAGAATATGATCAGCAAGCTTTTCCCTCGAAAGAATATGGAGGTCTTTCTAGGATGATGCCATTTTTTCTCTTGACCGAATTGGATCGGCAATTTTTCTTGTCCATCTACTGATGGTAATTTTTTATTGTTTAAGCAGCTTGAAACGAAGGCTGTTTGTTTTGTGATACTCTTGATCTAATAATTTTTTAACCCGGCACAACCTAGGAACTCAGTTCTGGAGCATACGCCGGAGACACACTCTTCATCCTTAAATTCCTTATGATCAGCAATTTGTAAAAAAATTGAATCCTCATCTTTTCATCAAAACTTGAAAATTGCGTTTAAAAATTTCTCATTTTGAAAAATAATAATAATTGATTTTCAAAATAAACAAAAAAAGAAGAAATTAAAACACTAAAAATTCAGGAAGATTTCATCTTCTAGCAAAAAACAAGAAAAAAATGAAAATTAAGAAGATTATAGCAATGAAGTATATTTTAAGTTGCATATTTTCATTAAAATATCTTGGTAAGATTTATTTACAATACTAACTAAATTATATGATTTATATAATCTATAATTGCTATTTAATAAATAAAATGAATAAATAATTTTGAAAATAATAATAAAGGTTATAAACAAATAATTACCTTAATTAATAGCACACAAATAACATAATAGTTATTTTTCCATTTTATAAAACTTGAGTGTTTCCAAAAATCTAGTGACACATGACGCATATATGTGTATGTTAATATGAAAATTTGATACACTTGTTAATTGATATCAACTTTTTTATATTAGTATACCAGTTCACATATTTTATTAATTCTTAAATAAATTGTTTTGAGGATTCGACATATACAGTCGACTCTTGATATCTCGAAGTTGACGAAAAAGAGAAAAATATTCGAGATAACTGAAGTTTGAGACATAAAAAATAACACAATTTTTTTATAGGGTTTATTTCAACATTATGAAAAAATACGAGATCAAATCATAACAATAAAGAAAATACTCTTACTTTCATTCTGATGAAGGCATTGGATTTTGCATAGTAAAATTTCAGTTTTTCTTTATTATTATTTACTAAATTGCATCACTTTACTATTCTAACCAAAAAATTGTCAAGTTTTTCATTCATGGATTCTAAAATTATTTACACATAGTTCAACAATCTGACACAGATAATAAATTTGGTGTGGCCCCCTTACTGCTCAGCAGCATTATTTAAAGGTATTAAATAATTAATTTTTTCATCTCTATCTTGAAATGGTACAATCATATATTTGTTAATAATATCAATTGGTCTTATAGCCAAAACATTATGAGATTCCAAATTTTCACATAACAAAATATTTCTGCATATGAAACCTATATCATTATCAGACTTCTTCATTTTTTTGTGGACAATTTTTCACCTATTAAAAATATCTCTTCATTATATACAATTATATAATTTAAAACGAAGCAAATATTTTGTCCTATTCCCAACATAAAATCTGCTCTAACGAATTTTTGACTATACCTTTTAGTGCTAAATAATTTATTGCAATATAGCATTCTTTCATAAGATGCCACACTTGATAGGCTTTTTTGGGTATTCATGGGCAAGAGCTTTAAAAGTTCTACTTCATGAACTCTAGGTAATTTAATAGACTTCTGAAGCCCAAGTAATGCACAATTATTTATTTTCGGATTTCTTATGGTAGAGTGACGCTTCTGCTGCATGTTTTGAATATAAGCTTGAACTCTGCTATTTTGAACATTTTCTTGAAGAATCAACAATTTTAAAATAGACTGCATTGCATACGAAGACAATATTTGGCTTGCTTCGCCTTTAGTACCGTGATGAAATTGTTTGAGTTGCACTAGTGCACCTTCATATATAAAACAGGAGTGGGCCCACAGTGGACCCCAAGATTTTATAGCCTGTGGTAAATGAAGAAGCAAATGGATATTGTAAGTTTGCTCTTGAATACCATAAATGTCTTTTACGCCATAGACAAATTTTTGCAATGCAAATTCTGCTTCTTCTAAATCATTAGTTATTACTTCATTGCCCAACAACAATGATATTCCATGAACTAGTAACAACCAATGATTATACACATTTTTGCTAATCAAATGTTTTAAGATTATTGATGAAACAAGGAGGAAAATTCGAAATTCTGAGGCTTTCCAAAATACAACCTCATTTGTCGAGCGCAGTTTTCTTGTTGTTTCTTGGGGAATTTTTATGTTCAAAATACGGTGATTAAGAACTCTCAAAGATTTTTGGTTGATTGAAAAATTATTTGATGATGTCTGGATCCAAAGGGACATGATTTGTTTTACTACGCCCAACAGAACAGCATGCATATAATCAGGGACAAAACTCTGAACTAAATCAAAATTTGGATATAATTTCATTAGTTCTGTTGGCCCTTTCACACCATGCACTGCTTTTCTAGTCAAAGAAGCTTCTTCATCAAAATCCACACATTGTTCAAAAGAACGAATTTCAGGGAGTGGTTATTGCAATGGATAAATACGGCAGAACCCTTTGCCTTTTTCAACTCGTTCTCCAGAGTTCTGACAAAATCCACAGCCGTATTTTCCATTATATTTTATAAAATTCTGTATAGCTGCTCGAGCCGGCGCATCGCTGCTACAGATTATGGGGAGAACTTTAGTAACAGTTTGCTTACTATTTGTAGCATCAATCCATTTGATTCCAGACCGAGATAAATTTGACAACTCTGTTACAAAGGATTTTAAAAAAACATTCATGTTAGTTTTATGAGGTCCAAACCATAAACCACACCTTAAAATATGGTCTTTTCTTTCATTGGATGGTAGTTCATTTATCATGCACTGAATAGGCCATATTTGATAATTCGATTTTCTATACATTGGAATTCCATCAATGTTAAATTGCAAAGAAATGTTATCACTATACTTAAGATTTTTAATTTTTGCATATGCTTCACCATCTAGAATGTCTCTGGATGAAATTGAGGGTTCTTCAAAAATTCTCTTATACTTTTTAATATTGTGCATCAAATTTTGATACTGAAATCTTAATTTGAGTTGTGGTTCCAGAGGCATATACATGAAAAAATATCCCTGATTCATGCTGTCTTGAAAATAAAAACTCTTCAAGCATTCCTTGCAAATAGCAGATTTGTGTTTATCTGACAGCAGACAGTTTCAAAACAATATTTGCAATATATATATGCTTGAGTTGAATTATCAAACAGAGACGATAATTTTGATTAAAATAAATGCTTTGTACCAGGAAGGTTAGAAGGAGACAACAGCACATTAAAAAGCTGAAGTAAGTCTTGCATGCAAGTTTTAGTTATATTGTGTCTGAGGGAGAAAGCAAGTATACAAATATATGCTTCTAACAAACTCACAGAAGATGATGGATAAAGTGGCTCATTCAAATTTGCTAAATTAACTTTTACATCATCATTCTCATTTGTGTCATTATCTTCATTATCAGTTGAATCTACATTAATGCAATAAAATTCCAAATCATTGAAATTAATGTCTTCACCAATATGGGGACTGGTTTCACAAGAATAATTTTCCTCAGCATCACAAAATGCAGACATGAAAGTCGTATTGTCATTAGTATCATAAGCATGCTGACATTCTGATAATTTTTTTTGGAATAGAAAGTCGATTTAGGAATTGGTTCGTCAGCTCTTAAGAACCAATTGTAAGTTCCTCGTTTTTTATATATTCTACCTTCCATTTGAAATCAAAGTAAACGATCTAATTTTTGAAAATTACACGATAAATAAATCACAACACTGGATTCCACGTTTGTTTGGATGGTAGATGGTTCGCTGGCTGACCTCAGGATTCACATCTAATCAAAAATTGAGATTTTCTTTTTATAAAATAAATGAGGAGGCGATAACCATTTATTATATTTTGGAATAAAAAAATCTCTGAGAATTTTTATTCTATTACACATCTCTTTACAATATGTTTCCTCCTTCATTGTTTAAAATAATAATAACTAATAACTCGCTGAATTGTTTAAAATAATTAATAAAATATTTTGATAGTAGATGACCATAATTTTGACACTTTATAATTATTTTTACATGAGAAATGTAATTTAAAGAAATTCTGTAGCATAAAAATCAATTGTTACCGACAATTGAAAGCATGCGCTTTGCTGCAACCGTACCCGAATGCAGTTTTCCATCCATTTCAAGTGCGAACTGCGAACCAAATTTTTGTGTTAGGGTTACTTTTACTCATGTGGTATTTTATTTATATTTTTAATTCGTTATCATGGCTGTAATAAATATTGCAAAAAAAACCCAATTTCTATGCCTTAATGCATTTTTGCGAGGAAAAAAAATTCTGGGTTATGAAGTTGAAAGACTGCGTCCCTCAGATAGATGATGATTATGACTTGGATACTTGGGACCCTAAAGAAATCATAGAAGTGTTATGGGATAATGGTACACCATACCCAGCAAACATATTGCAGTTTGAAGGTATGTAAATAACTTCATTTTTAACTATTTTGTAGTGTTTTGAAACAAATTTGAAAAATCTTTCAAAAACTGTAACGTGATGTATTCTTTTTATTTCAGAAAATAAAAAGTTAATGTATCTTTTGATTGATGATTGTAATTGTTAAAGCAAATCAAGTTACCTTGATACAAGACCTGTGCAAGCGTGGAAAAAGAAATGAAAAGTCTGCCTTGAAATTGTAGCATAAACTTTTCCAATTTTTATAGTCTAAGTTCAGGGATAGATCCAGACAAAAATTGTGTCTGTTTTGTTGCACCTTCACAAAATTAAAATTCATAAAAACAGTCCTTTACAAAATTTTGTTTTATTAATCCCTTTACAAAAGTATTCTATATAAGTACTGCATATACTTGGTTCAATGAAATATTATTGATATTAAACATAAAGTATAGCGTTTCACGAAAAGAACTGGTAATTTCACAAAGATGTTTTTATTTCTCACAAAAATGGGCCCCTAATAATAAAACCTCGATCCACCCCTGAAGAACTTAAGCGTTACAAAAAATGCTTTACAGTTAATGGAGTAAACAAATCTATATTTTTAAGCTAATGTAGATAAAACAATATCTTATTCTTTTTCAAAACAAATTCAATATTCTAATTTGATATTTATGATGCTTAACTATAAATGTACAGAATTTAATGCAATATAATAGCAATACGATATAGGAAATTTACTCATATACCCCATCGCACAAGTGGTATAAGGTTAAGGATTTCATTTGGCATTTCCCAAAATATATATTTGGAGTTTTTCTTTTTTTATATTAAATGATGCACTTGATATTAAATTGCAAATACGAGAAGTGTATAAATTGATGAGTAATTACATTTATTTTTCTTTCTTTCTACTGTTGCGAAGACTGTGCAATGCAGAGAGATACTGTATGCAGATACTTTTCCTATTTTGCAGAAACTTTAAACCTTTTTTTAGTGAGGGACTGATACTTTCACAGGAGATTAAGAGAGAATGATTAGCTATCCTCTAATAATACTGTAATCAGTCCCCCACCCCCCAAAAAACCTCGTACTTTTGTCAATGCGTTTTAAAAATTAACAAAAAAATTGTCATTCAGTGGCAAAATAAATGCATATTTCAACAATTGCCCATTAAAAAGAAATCGCATACTCCAAGAAAGAGTTGTGAAATAATCGCATGTTTCAGAAAATGATGGGGAGAAAATCATGTATTTTAGAAATAAACTGTGAAAATCATATTTTTTTATCGCCATCGCCACTGATTTCAAGTAAACTCTCGAACATCTGGGAAATTGAGTGGTGATGGCGAAAAACACAAACCCGATTTTCACAAAATCTCATTTAAAAAAATATGTTTTTTTTTCCTTCCTCTAAGCTTGAAGAAACTTTAGCTTTTATGTCATGTGCATAGAATCTTTATTTTATATAGGCAAGTCTGCACCCCGGTTTCAATTGTATTTTCTTCTTCTTTTTGACTGAGAGCCTTCTTTTTTATAACAGTTTTAATCTTCAAATTTACGTATATATCATACTTGTTTATTCATTCATTTATTTATGTTACAGGAAACGTCACAATGTGTCAATAATAAGGAAACACGAACAAAGAGACTTTTTAAAAGTGATTCGGAAAACGATAAATAAAAACAGTGAAAACATTCATTATAGCAATTGTGAAAGTTTAAATGAAAACCTCAAACAAAGATATGTGGAAATAGAAATATTGCAGAAAGAGTTAGAAATAAATGAATCTTCTCTGCAAGAAACCAGAAGGAAATGTAAAGAAATGAAGATAAAGTATAAAGAGAAAAAAAGGCAAATGAAAGAAGAAAATAAAGAAGTGCTAGGGGAAATGATGAAGTTTGGCTTAAAGACCATTCCAGCAACAAAGCTGGCGCTATGCAGATCTGATTATTCGAAATATTTGGGACTTTTGGATATTTGATTTGTGCGGGAAACACTTTCTGAAAGTGTCTTAAAATGCAACAAGAATTGTACGTCTAAAACAAATGTCTTGGACGAAGGTACGATTAATGACATTATGGCTGACGTAATCGAAAAGTTTCAGCCTATAAGTATTGGCATGGTTCGAACAGCCATACGGCAAAAATTAAATACATGCCATAAATCAAAACAAAGAAACAAATAAATTTTTTATATTTTATATGTGTGAGGTTTTTTTAAAAGTTTTATGAAAATCAAGGTAGGTCAATTATCATTTTCATCAATTGTTAATGCTATTCAAATATCCACTTGCCACCATGGCATTTTATATTTAATAATCTGAGAGGTATAATATTCAAAAATTGCTAAATCATTTGAGAGAGGGAAAACGCATTTATTAGAATTCAGTGATTTTTTTTTTTATTAAACTAAATCTTATTTCGAATGCTATACTTTTCTGCATTAGTTATTCTTGGAAAGACGTTATTTACTTCTGAAGTGAATCCTTTCTGATAACAATATGATACAGGTGCTAAAATTGATTATTTAAGAAGTGAACATATTGTCTTATGAGGATTTTCTTTTGTTTGTATTCAAGTGATTTTTTTTCACATTATTTGGTATGTTACGCAAGAGGAATGTTCATAGTAAATTTTACTTTTCTTATTATAAAAATTATTTATAACTAATTCAGCTTTTCTAATAACCCTGGTGTTAACTTCAGTTTTATTATAGAAAAAAACCTTGATATTAATTTGAGCTGATATCTAATAAATTGTGTAAAAGTTTTATGCGTTCAAATATTTTTATTTTTTTATAAATATGTTTACAATTTAAAAGTGCAGATATTCTGTAACGTTCTATTAGATTTTAATACATGTGTGATAATCTTAATGCTATACTGAGATTTTTTAAGCTTTGGAATGTGTCGATAAATTAAATCTCGTGGGATATACAATATATGCATCTTTAGACAGTTAAAAGCCCCTCTAGAGGGTTGCGCCACACAGGTTGAGAATTGCTGAGTTAAATCATATGCTTTTTGAGAAAACAGCAAAGAACTCGAAGCAACATATAAACGATCCCAAACTTTCAATATTTCCTATTTTTAGGTTTCAAAGGGTGTTTTTTCAGTGAATTTGAGTATGAGGGTAAACTTACTGATCCGCTGTCATCCTCTTCGCAAACACGACCGTCAGCACATGGGTACTGCATCAGGTACACGTGCTGGATTTCAGTGATTTGCAGAATTTAAAAGTGCAGACATTCTGTAACTTTCTATTGGATTTTAATTCATGTGTGATGATTTTAACGGTATACTAAGATTTTTTTAAGCTGTGGAATGTGTAGATAATTTAAATCTCGTGGGATATACGATATATGCATCTTGTAAAATATATGTATGTATATATTAAAGAAAATTATTCCCAATAACAGTTATGCATTGAATTCAAGAGAGGATATTGAAATATCATCTCGCAAGAATTTTGCTTGCAAATGTCACCTAGGTCGATAAAAGAGTCAGCAGAAAAATCTGCAAAAAAACTGTATATACAGGTTTTTTATATGCAGGTGTTTTGAATAAAAGCATGCAGGTAAGACGCAGGTTTTTTTCCATCTGTAAAAATGTCAGCAAAAAAACCTTCAAGAAAATTGCATTTTTTTGTCAGAAATACCTGCAGTTTTCCTGAAGGTTTTTTTAAAGGTTTTTTTGCTGACTTTTTTACTTGGGCAGAATCAGGATCGGCTGGATTAAAGCACACATAGGCATAAAAGGCAATCAAATATCAGATACCCTTGCGAAGGAGGCAACCACGCAGTTTTCCTTTCCCAAAAATTTACCTAAAAACCAACGATTACATCTCTTCCTCTAGCTTTGGCAAGCTGAGTGGGAAAATAGTGAGACTGGCAGATCGGCTTGCAGCATTATTTCGAAAATATCAAACTAACAGCTGCACTAGCCCAGAGAATGCATCCAATTCGCCACTAGCCATGGCACATTCCCCACCTACTTCAAGAGATCCGGTCTCCATTCTATAGACTACTGCCGATGTGGGGAAGTAGGAAATCCCCTATACTACCCAACGAGATTCCCACTTGCTTTATCAAATCACCACAAGGAACCAAGCACAGAATTCATTGTCCATTGGTGGAAGAGCACCCTATCCAGCAAACTCTCAAGACGAAATATAGATAATTTAATCACATTACTAGTGACTAACGAAGATCTAATTAAAAGTAAAATACAACACCGTCACGGACTCCAGCCTAGAAATAGATATTTCCAAAGATTCATCTCCCGGCACCAGAAATTCGATGAATACCCATTTGAGCAGCACAGCACACTAGCTTAAGAACAGCAACCTGCAACCACCAATTATACCGTAATTTATTCGAAAAATTCACCCTTCCTATCACTGCCAACCCTGGAGTAACAATTCCAGCGATCCATAAGTATAAATAACAAGACAGAACAAAAAAAAAACAGTCCCACAATTTTTAGGATGATTGCGACAATAATCATCAACATAACATGAATACATCATTCAATTCTTCTTTATGGTAGCATCGAAGACACTGACAGCCCCAAATCATGGAGCTGCAACTGTATGAAACAATGTAACATAAGGAAACATCGTGCCCTTTCACTGCGCTCATGTGATAACTCCTCTTAGTCCAGTCATTAGGTAGTTTTTAAAAACAAATTCTGGTGGAGTCGTAATTTTTTTCTCCTATATGTTTTTTGGGGTGCTGATTACGAATACGAGGTTTCCCACGAAAAAGATTTGTTGGAATTTTAATTATAGCTAAAAACATGAAAAAAATGGACTTTCCCCCTTTGTTTTGCTCACAACTCAAAAACTATCAACTTTTTATGGCATCATTATATATCAAAATAATCAGCACAACATTTCCTACAATTTATGTCTATACTATATTTTCGTTACGCGTATCGTTTAGGCGCCACAACTGGTTGAAGTTTGGCTAAAGTTTGACTTACCTGCTAGCACGACTTGAAAAATAACAAATTTTCCTACCTGTATACACTAAAATTTACTATCTTACTATTAATATACTTTACTTATTTAATACACATTTTCTACCATAATGTTCCTTTTCCAAATAAATTTTTCATCTGTTATATTAGACATGAAGGTAATTTAGTCCCGAGCAACGCCGGACATAAGTGCTAGTTATGAATAAAATTCCTTGATTAGCTCTAAAAGGCTGATGTTGATGGAAACTTAGATTCACTTTCACAATAAATGTTATTTTACAAACAACTAAAAGTTCTTAGTGTGGTTTTTAATTAAACTTTAGTATTTTCTATTAATTAATTTGAATTACTTGGTATATAGTAACCAAGAAAAAAATGACATGAAAAAAAGTAGCATTCTAAACTTTAAAAGTCATAATAACTTAATAATAATACAACTACAATCATAAATATGATCTTAGCATCTGCATACGTACAGACTGTCTCTTCACTTTATCTTGGTCGCTTTGAAGCTTATGGTCCAATATTTTTTTGAAAGATCACCTATGTCTTCTTCCACACGCCTCAACTAAATCATCGGGCAGTATTGGTTCACCATCATCATCCGCTTCAATATTAATTACTTGAATCCCTCTGTTATTGTAGTTGCCCCAACAATGAGAATACTAAATTGAACAAAACAGTCTGAACTTCCTACAGCTGCAATTTCCTGTGCACCTTTTCTTACACTTGCAGGATATCTTGCGTACAGGATAGAGTCAGGTGCGGGGGATTTCAGAGTTCTGGCAAGTTGGAGCTCACTGTTCATTCTTTCAAAACCCCAGTCTCCAGGTCTCTTTTTATTGCCAGGGCAGTGCTTGATCCGATAGTAACCTTTTAGGGAATGTTGGTGGGCAGCTGCGAAGCGAAGCAATGTTTCTACTCTTGTTAAATGAAGATTTCATGTAACATTTGTAGCAAAGATTATTCAAGGATGGAGTATCCGAGGTAGTTATTGGGTAGCCATACAATGCCACAAGAAAGCGGTTCCCTACATCCACAACAGCTTCAGGGGTCATATCCGGGTTCTTAAAAATTTAAATTTTTTTGAGGAGATTATTATTGTTTTTCAAAGTCGGCACAGACTGCAATTTAACATAATTAAAAAGAGCTGATGTGGTGTCACATCCGCTCATGGGATGTATGAAAAAATTATTGACGGCGATTGTTTTTTCTAAAACTGTATGAGGAGAAAATATCTTTTCAGCGATTTTCCTTTTCCCAGTTTTAGGAAATATACATTGTCAAAGGTACAAATGCCAATTAAGATGACAAAAAGTTCGATATCTTCACCTATGACAACCACAGACGGGTGTGTTGAGGCCAAAGCTTTAGCTTTCACAATTATATAATCAACATATTCGTCTGCGTTCTTGTATGTCATGTTTACTGAGGAGAACTTGTTAATCAGGATTGAAATGAGTCTATCCTTGTTCTTCGGACTGGCCAGGAATTTTTCTTAGGAAACAGTTCGTATCATCGTTTCATCAAACATTACTTCCCTTGACATGTGTTTCTGTGTTCTTCTGGCCCATTCTGCACATTTAGTGCCTCCTACGGTTTCAATTTCAGATACCCATCGAAAATGACTAGAGCACTTGATTTGTACATTGTACAAACATATGTCACATAATTATCACAAACTGATGAAAAAATTGAACCCCTTTTCCAGATGACTTTGTGTAGCAAGTATTCTCCATCAATAATATACACACCGTTTCCAGCATTAAAATCCCGTGTACATGGCTTGAAAGCTTTGTATAAAGTGGATTTCGTGCCTTTTCGCATTACAGCTTCATCAAATAGAGGTAATGGAAAGGGACATAGTTCATATGTTAAAGACGTCCTCAAGTTCTTCACCCGATTGCTTTGTAATATAAATTATCTGGAAAAGCGTTGTAGGGTTGATAGATACACCTTCATGGCATCACTTATTAGAGCTAGTGGTGGCACTCTGTCATTTCTTTTGAATTTCACGGCATTAAAATAATTTCCTTCGATTCTTTTGATACCAAGAGCAGGTAGGGGACAATAACAGGGCTATGTTTAAGCCTCCTAACTTATTAAAAAACTTATGATATTTACTCTGTTGTTTACTTCACAACCGCGAAAGAAAGGTAATACCAGGGGTAGAAAGATTTAGAAGGAATTTTGTGCAGATTACGCAAGTATACTCATAATATAACTGATAAAATCTTTATTTGCACAAAGAGGTTTACGATAGAAAAAGTATATTAATTAAGTAGGAATTTATTTAGTAAGATAGATAATTTTGCGCATACGGATTGGATGGTTCGTTGTTGTTCAAGCCGAGCTAGCAGGCAAGTCAAACATTCGCCAAACTTCAACCAGTTATAGCCCTTAAACGGGATGCGTAACGAAAAAATAGTGCAGACGTAAATTGTAGGAAATTTTGTGATGATTATTTTGATATATGATGATGCCATAAAAAAGTTGATAGTTTTTGAGTCATAAGCAAAAAACTGGGGGAAAGTCCATTTTTTTCATGTTTTTCGGCTGTAACTAAAATTCCAACAAAAGTTTTGGTGGGAAACCTCAGATTCGTAATCAGCACCCCAAAAAACATATAGGAGCAAAGAATTACGACTCCACCAGAATTTGCTTTAAATCATTCCTTTTTAACACCTATTGACTGGACTATCTTGTATATATTTTATATTACACTCGGATTCTAACCCTTTATGTACTTTTCATTTTATTCTTATTTGTTCATGTATAATTATGTTCATTATTATGTGTTTTTTTATCTCATGATGTAATTTTTTTTGCTTTTCAATAAAGTTTCACACATACTCATCCAACCGACAAGGCGCCGTTTAGGCTCCGAGTACGGGAGTATGCTGTAGTGTTATGCAGAGGAAACAGACTAAGGTCTGAATACAATAATTTCCTCTAAGACCTGAACCCATTCCAGAATATATTGGAAAGAAAAACACTTATCAACAAAGAAGAAATTAAAAACAGCCTTTTAAACAAAGTATAAAAAGAAGGGCTTAAAATCTTACCTCTTATAAAAGTTGTGGAGTGGAACAAAAGAAAGGACGCCGTTACAAAGTAATCTAAGTACATAGCACCTATCTCCATCTAGTGAGCGATGCATTAACTAAAAATTTGATAATTTTTTGGAATATTTTTCACAAAAAAATTTTAAGGATTTTATTTTGTTTTTAATTTTTTTATTGTTTTTAATTTTTTTACTGTTTTTATGCATTTCTATAATTTTTTCTCTTTTTATTTTCATTTTTTGTTTTATTATTTTAAAAAAATTCAGAGAAGTTTGCAGGAATCTGAATTTTAAAGGATTTTTGTGAAATTTAATAGTAGGGAAAAGGTAAGGAAATGTTAAACTATTTGTCTCGATTTATAATTTTTTTTTTAGCTATGGCCAACATTCTTTTGTCGAGTTCCTTTTTACTGCAATAAGTTGATATGTGATGTTTGAATTGTACTCATTGATCATAATCTCTTTGAAGTGGAATTTACACTTAATACGAAAATAATTTTCTGCTTTGTCTACGGTAGCGATAATAAATTTATTTTTTAAGTTTTCAATTTGCTTTTTAAGATTTGTATCAAAGAAAACACCTCTATTGATGATTTTTCTTTTTTTTGATGTTAATTAAATGCTTGGTTTCCATCAAAATGTGATGTTTACATGCACCAAAGCTTTCAATAGGTTTATGATATTTTCTAGCTATTTTAGAAATAAATATGCCCAAGTCTCTACCAATGGAACCAACAACTCTCTTTAGGCTCACCCTATTTCTTAATCTGAATTTAGATCCCTTTTCCATGATTTCACGAAGAGAGTCAGAAATTATTATTTTTAGATTACCTGCGATAACATGTCCCCCATCTTTAACAATAAAATTCTTGTTTTCCTCTTCATTACAATAGCAGTGTGAAATGTCAATTTCATTCAAATTTTTACAAAGGTAATTGTAATTACAGATTTGTTTTTTGAGGGTCCTTTGGTATTCAAAAGCAGATGAAATAACAGAAATATCTTTAACAGGGAAGTAATTTTTACTGTCATGGATAATTTTAGGCAGCTGTAATTCTTTGAAAAAAATATCAAGGAAATTGAAAACACAGAATTCCTTTATCTCACATTTATTAGCTTTAAAAAGAAGACTGTTATTGGCTATTTTAAGATTAAATTTAACGAGATCAAAGAAAACAAATTTAATATTGTTATTAGTAAATTTTAATCCTTCGAATTTATGATTAATAAACCATTTGAGTCTATTGTTCTTTATCTTGAATAAATATTGTTCAATTTTTTGATATTTTCCTAGCTATGGTCAACAAAAATTCTTTTCATACTTTGTTTAAAAGACTGATTTTAATTTCTTCTTTGTGGATGTTTGAAAAAATGTTTTTCTTTACAATATATTCCGTAATGGGTTCAGGCCTTAGAGGAAATTAATATTAAATTCAGTCCTTAAAATCTTTTTCTCTACAGAAAACCTATTCTAGTTTTGAATCTGCATAGATGAATGGCCTCTGATGAAGTCATCCACCGGATTCTTACTTCTTATCGTTGTCGGTTATTATTTTTGTATTTTTAACTCTTCCGCAATTAAAAATTCCCTTTATTAGTATTCATATTTATCAAGATATATTAACATTTACGACTCCGTTTGGCACATTTTCCAATAGAAGGCTTGCTTTTGACCTAAAATCAACCGCAAGTATTTTTCAAGCATCAGTTGATCTGCTAATTGATGAACTTAAACTTAGTGGTACAACAGGCATATATGCATATCAAGATGACATCATTATTGGTGCTCACTCGTTTCAAGATATGCACAAAAAAATTCGAGCAGTACTTGAAATTTTAATCAAATACAACCTCACACTACCTCAGGGAAAATGTATTTTCTTCAAAGCAACTATTGATTATTTTGGTTTTAAAATCCCTCACAACAAAATTCAGCTAATCTCTTCAAATATTTTTTTTTAAATTACTAGCTTTCAACTACATGCAAGTATTACATTTTCTTCGTCTATGTGGTTTTTATATATCTTTGACACCTGTTTTTACTGCACTGACAGAATGTCTCACTCAATTAAACAGGAAAAATATTCCATTTCAATGAACCTCACTCATCAAGAGGCATTAAAAAAACTCCAGGATGTTTTTTCCACGAAACATTTTGTCAGATTACCCGAATGGGATAAACCTTTTGTTTTAAACACAGATGCGTCAGGCAAAGCAATTTCTGATATTTTATAACATGAGCATGAAGGCAAATTGAATTCCATTTCATATTACAATAAGACGTTATCAAATTCGGAAAGAAATTACCCTGCTATAAAATTGGAATTATTTGTTATTTACAAATCAGCCCACGCATTCAAAACACATTTATACAACACCAACTTCAAAATTCTAACCGACAGTAAACCACTGATGCACTACAAAAAATTGCGTCTCTTACTGACATTGTTTCAAGATGGTTACTGTATTTATCTCAATTTCAATTTAACTGAGAACATATTTCAGGCAAGAATAATATTTTGGCGGATTTCTTGTCCTGATTTCCTGTTAAACGTACGGACGTTTCAAACACCCAACAGGACGAATACGAATTGATTTTACCAGTTTTTGAAACCCATTGCAACACAATAAATGCAACTTTAGACGCTTCATTAGAAATTTCAACCAGCACTTGGTTTAAAGAAACAGGCAGCTGACATATAAACTAATGAAATCATTCAGATGCTAAAAAATCCGTCTCTTAAGGATTCGAATAATATTCGTGGTTTTTACATAGATTATAGAACGCACATTTTGATGTTTAAATCTCACAGGAAGTCTCAATCAGAATTGATTGTTGTACCAAAATCCCTGCAACACAAAGCTTTGGATAGTTGTCACATTTCTCACACTGGTCTAGATAAAATATATCAAATTGTTCACAACAGATATTATTGGAAAGGTGTATACATGGACACCGAAACCTTCGTTCTTAGCTGCGAGCATTGTATCAAAAATAAATCTTTAATGCCTAATCACGCACCACCACAGTCCAACAGAATACCTACAAGACCGGGTCACTATATATCTGTTGATGTAAAAGGTCCACTGCCAAATTTAGGATATATTCTCACAGTCCTTGATTTTCTAAACATGTTGTCTTATATCCTCTAAAAAATATTATAGCAGAAACAGTTCCAAACATATTTTGAATTACGTTTCAATACATGGCAGACCAAGCCAAATTTTGAATGACAAGTGTTTACAATTCACATGAGAGGTATTTCCATTAATTAATAAAACACTCTGAATAAAATTAAGTCACATGTCACCTTTTCATCCTGAAACGAATGGGCAAACTGAACGTCTGAATCCTGCCAACGAATCTAGTATACTCACCCTTCAGGAGAAAGGTGTTAATCTTCAGAATGCACTGTTAATTCACTGAAATATTTATAATTTGTTAATTCATCCTTCAACAGGATACACATCAAATATTTTGCATTTTTTTCGAAATCTTCCTTTAATTTTTGACACATATGATAATAACTCTGAACCTCTCTTTTTCGATAAGGCTCATTATTTACAGGACCTGTTACAACAATTAAATACAGTTTAGGAAAACAAGTAGAACAAAACGATAGATTAGCAAAAAATTCTCGTTCGAGGACATAACACGTTGGTGATGTGTATCTAAAATCAAAAGGTTCTTTTAAGACAAGATTTGAAGGACCTTCTCCAATTATTTCACAGAAAGGAGAAGTTAATCACACTATTGAAGCACTTGATAATAATTTCGCACGTTCCTTCACTGTACATGTCGATAGACTGAGGTATTCACCTGGTAGAAAATCCCATCACATTTCTCAAGACACTTCTCAAAATGAGTCAGGCACGTTATTTTCTAAGAAGTTCAAAGCCATCAAATTTAAACAACTATGTTGAGTTTGTTTTTTGTTGACTTGTTCTCTGTACAATGAATATATGCTGGGGTATACTCTTCGAAGGTTTGTACCCCCTGCTTATTTCGAGAATTTAGTCACGTGACAACCATGATGTATTTGTTTGATTTGTATATATCATATAAAAAATATTTTTTCAAATTACAGTAAGGAGGATTTTTTTGCTGTTGATTTTTGAATTTTCGAGGATTTCTATACCAAATTTTTTTGCTATGCTTGTGTCATAATTGTTATCTGTGGAAGAGGGGAGTATGGCCTACCGCATTATTTTTTCCTTATTTTCAAACAAACAAATGAAAATACAGTCAACTACATGACACGGAGAACAACATTGGAGTAGAAATATTTACATATGAGTCTATTTCATCACAAAAACATGATTTATTTGAGGAGTTGGTGAATATTGGAGTGATCTTCGACACGGGATAAAGGTTTTCTAATATACGTTCAATTATTTAGTGTTATGTTTGAGACACTTGAAATATTTTGAGGTCATTTGAAAGTATTCTTTTTATCATTTTTTGTAGTGATTCACCTTTAGGGCCGTGGATTAAACCAAACATTTTTTGTAGGTTAATTTATGGATTTATAAATATTTTTTGTTTGGTACATATACAATATGTACATGTGAATAAACTGATTGCTTGGATTTTAATTCATATATAAATTTGTTAGGAATGTGTTATCTTAATTTTATTTTCTTCATGTGAGTACTTTAGGCCTTTCTCAAAAAATGCATCTGTGTTTATCAGCTATTTTGAGAAACATCGGATTACCGATATACGGAATTATGTATTTTGAAACAATTTGGGTTTGCTTTGGCTGTTTAATTGCCAAAATAAATTATTTACTTAAATTATTCATGGGTCTCGACAAATTTGAGTTATTCAATTGCGCATGTGTATAGTTAATTTATTTTTTGTATGTATTTGGGGCTATCTGAAAAATCTTGAAGGACAGCTGTTTCACGGAATGTTTGCTTTACACAGGCATTGTGATCTATTGTTCTCTTTTGTAAAATGCACATTGAATATATCTAAATACTTTAACAGACATTAACTGTCTTTTATTTCCAAATCCAACTGCAGGGTGTGTGAACGCTTCACCCCCATGAACTATCTGGTGCTCATCATAGACAAATTTGTGAGAACTTTTACCCCTTGCCTCCACAATGGGGGAAACAAAAAAAATTTCGTTTTGGAACTCAAATTTTTTTTTCGTTGTCAAAGGGGTGATTGTTATATTGTTATGGTAAATTATTATATTGTTTAATCAAGAAGGACAAAGAATTTCTTTTTTCCCGTTAAAATAAGTGTACGAGATGTTTTTACATTCTGGTCCAAAAATTGTCGCTTCCACAAGTGCCTGAGTGCGTGAAGACAGGGTTAGGGGTCACTTTCTCTCTCATTACGAGTGGGGGAGGGTTTGAAATCACTTTCAAATAGCGACTGGTAACAGTTTTAACCAATCAGACGTTGTTTTTCTGGTGATGCAAGGAATGGACTTGGAGCTTAGCGTCAGATCTTGTTCACTTTCTGAAAAAGTACAGACGTGTCTTGTGATTTTACAAAAAAATGGCGCTTGACATCATCCGTATGGTGATTGAGGAGACAATCTTGATGCACCAGAAGAGTTAATGGCAAAGAATGCTGAACAACTACTTGAAATCGTTTTTCTCCTTTAATATAATACGATCAAAAATCAGTACTCTCACTCCCATGACTGCATAGAATGTTCGTAGCTCATGATATTAGAACCTTTGAAGTTTAAGAAAGAAATATTTCTGCAAAATGCGTTGATCATATCATGTCGTGGACTGTTGAAAAATATTAAAAATCGAGCTTACTTAGCTATTGTGTACCAATATTCTCGCCAAATGGCTTAACCGTGATAGGTCACTGAACATTTCGTTAATATTTGGAGTATGAAAAATAATGCGGACATTTGCCATCTAAATAATATACGGAGGTTCGAACTGGGAGCCCCAGCGTTAGAGGCAACTACTGAAGCTTAGTGCCTTGCCAAAGGATGCCGAGGAGAACGGAGGAGCACCCCAGCCATGGATGAAGGAAGCAACCTGTGGACGGAACCCACAACGGAAGTGTCGGAAATCATGTCCCGGATACCACTCCGTGCCCTTACGCACTATGCAAAAGACCTCTCGTCTCGAGCCAACTTGAGTGAGGTTTTCGCTTGGAACTCTCCAGCAGCCTGTTATCCTGAGAACCTCTTAGAAGCTGATACAGATAAGATGTTTTCATTTTTTATATTGTTTTATTACTTTAATGGTGACATATAAAAGTAAAGTCTTCGGTCTATGTGAGGTGATTCATAATAATTACAGTGAGTTAATAAGAGTTTGTAATATTTTACCCTTTGGCTCCTACTTTTGCAGAGTAGATGGATATTGGGCATTCTGAGACCTCGGGGGCCGGGGGCACCACTCCTTCCCCATCCCGACTCCCCCCACCCGACTTCCAGCCGACTGTTCCACCCGGGATCAACCCCTTCTTAGATTAGATAAGGAATTATGATAATAAATTATTTTTTTTCGGACTTTGAAAAATTTTCCGAGTGTTTTTAGGGACTTTGAATTTTCTCGGCTTTTTTTCAATTAGAGCTAGACTTTCAATCTTCCTCTATTTTTCGGCATGCCCGTTTTCTTATTTATTTATTTTCGTTATCGAATAAAGTTTTTCATTTTGTTTCCACGAAAATATCAAAACTTATGCATTCTTAAATAACAAAAGTTTACTTGGGCAATCATTCACACAAAATTTTTTGAATCAAATCAATTTTATAAGAATAATTCTTCGAATGAACCAACTTTGATTTATTTTTCTTTCATCATTCAACTTCCCCCTTTGTTTCGAGCTTATTTTTTTCCCGCTAAAAAACACAAATTTAGAATATTCTAACAATAACATACAGGAGCAATAAAAATCTCTTAGTTTAAATGAGTTAACTTAAAATTCCTTTTTTAATTGTTTCAGGACTATCAAAACGTTAAACTCTCTTAAAGTTAAATGGAAAATTTCAATCTTCAACGAGAAAGTGTTGGCATTTTTTTTCTTTCCGAATTCACTTCAACATCGACCAAATAACTTCATTGATATTATCCATTCAAGATAACTTTTTTTTTTCTGTTGAACATATATATAAAGATATATATAAGAACTTATCTATAAAGACTTTACGCATCTTCCAATGATGAAAACGATCAAAGAATATTCTATCAATAACATAGAAAAATAAAAATCTCTTAGGTTTGAATAAATTAATAAAATGAAACTCATATTTTACATTCTAATTCCTTTTTACATCGATCAAATAAATTTAGTCTCGACAATTTTAACCACCAAAGAACTTTTTTCCTACATGCGTGTTTAATTCATGAAGTGTGTGTTTGTGCATGCATGTGTGTGTGTGT
>BGPR01000531.1:125407-143525 GCA_013235015.1 Araneus ventricosus
ATGTGTGTGTTTGTGTTTGCGTGCATGTGTGTGTTTGTGTTTGCGTGCATGTGCGCGTTTAATTCATGAAGTGTGTGTATTTGTTTGTGTTTGCGTGCATGTGCGTGTTTGTGCATGCATGTGCGCGTTTAATTCATGAAGTGTGTGTGTATTTGTGTGTGTACATGCATGCGTGTGTCTTTGTGCGTGCATGTGTATGTTTGTGCGTGCTTGTGTGTGTCTGCGTGTGTGCATGCATGTGTGAGTGTTTTTGATTCCGATAATACCGAAGGATTTACCTGTTTTAATTTCACGCATTCCGATAATACCAAAGGATTTACCTGTTTTAATTTCACGCATTCCGATAATACCGAAGGATTTCCTATCTAAGTTCAAAAGGTAAAAATTCCCTTTAAAATTAGCATTTGGCAGGCTCAGGGCCTGACACTCTAAGGTGCAGGCATACATTTGGAAAAACCAAATTTTCCCCATGTGGCGTGTTCAAGTGTGTCCAGACCAAATAACCTCTATATCCGTGCGAAAAACATAAAAAAAACCTCGTATACAAAAGTGTGTTAGCATAGATAAACAAATTACCTAACTATAACAGCATACTCTCCTGTTAATCGCCCAATTATGTATTATCAATCGTCAAAACTTTTAATTTCACCTTTCCACATGTAACGAAACATTTACATTCGTGAATTTAAAAAAATTAATAATTCAAATTCTTCGCGCACTAAGTCGCGGGTAAGAGCTAGTAAATAATAAAGAAGCGAAAACAGTAAAACAGTAAACAAAGAAAGATTAAACCTCTAATGTTTGAAACAATTATCTTGCTTTGCTTTTATGGAAAAAATTATGTGGTTTTGCAACTTGCATATGAAATATGCATGATTTAAACATTGGAAGTGGGAGTGGCACTTGATGAAATGCTAGACAAAATAACTTCATATCTCACTAAAAATTTGTCTGATTGTTTTGAAACTTTCAGATTTTTAAGTCAAAGGTTCAAGGATCATTTTACACTCAAAATTTGAAAATTGATATTGTCACTGATTTTCCGGAATTCTTAGGGTGCCAAGTCCCCTTTTAGAGCCGTTTCCTTTTCAGCTTTTTGCACCAATAGTCCTTGATATTCTTTCCGAAACCTTCTTTTAATATCTTTCAAAAGTATTGCTTCAAATTTCGGTCTTTGCAGAAATTTGGCAAAAGCACTTAAGGCGACAATGGATCACTTAAGTGGACATCACTAAGTGTATTCAAGCAGCCAAAATTGATCATACCTAAGGCAGAAATTACTGCCAATTCGAGCTGCCTTTTAGAAACAAAAGTTTCTTTCGGGCAATTTTTCAAAATAACACTATGAATGCTCTGATTTACATTCTGAGTTTTCCCGAGACGCATCTTTCCAACAGCTCGTTATTTGAGAGCCTTGTAAGTATTTTTTCCAGAAATTGGTCTGACAGATTTGTCTTCATTGACGAATGAGACTTTGGCTTTTCATTGATATCAATAATATCATCATTTTTTCAGATGGTGATGCTAACTCATTATACTTTTGACGAATAATTTTGCGAAACACTTCAAGAATGTAATCTTTGTAAGTCTGCTTCTCCTCATACATAGTCTGCTCTCCATATACTCTGATAAAAGCTCCATGATGTCAAGCCTGTTGGGAATTTATTATGCTTAGGTGCTTTGTATGTCGATGAGTTGCGGAACAATGAAGCAAATATTGCAGTGTTCATCTTCTGTACATCTGTAACACTTTCTTTTATAGCTTTCCTATAAAAGTTTGAATGTTTAAATATTGCGCTTTCTTTCAAGCTTCCCTCTTTGCGACCACCATTTCTGACACATTTACTTCGCCACTCTTTGTCCTTATTGCGAAGTCCTGTCCCAAATCTCTTTGCTACATGATTTAGACATTGTTCTTTAGAAATGTTCATACTCTCATAATATACATCTAATTCTTATAAATCTTGGTATGTCTTAGAATCACCATCTGACAGAACACTCATGTATCGCATAACACAGTTTTTAACCGATCTCTTCCATAAAATTTCTGCAGCTATAACTTCCAGGGCATTTGATGATCCCGTATAATTTTCGCTGCATTCTGGCTTGTGGGCTTTCCATCATATGGAGAAATCAGCACAGTTTTATCCAAGATTCCCTTTTGCAGTAGTGCATTCAGGACAATATTTCGAAATCATCTCGTAATCAATGACGAGACCAGTGAAAAATCAACAATTATACCAATTCCATATGGTGACGTATGTGAACGTTTCTGCCATGTGCCATCATACGAGACTGTGATATCAATAATATCATCATTTTTTCAGATGGTGATGCTAACTCATTATACTTTTGACGTATAATTTTGCGAGACACTTCAAGAATGTATTCTTTGTAAGTCTGCTTCTCCTTATACAATTTATGTAAGCATTTTGAAAATCTTTTTTATCCTTTGCATGAATGCCATTAGCCATGGAATAATCTTCCAGTGCTGAGTGGCCTTTCCCAGTTTCCAGAAAAGCTTCAAAAAGCTTTTTATTTGCTTCAAAGCATTTGTCCACATTATCATGAGGGCTGGAAAATACGGAATTAAATATTTTCTCACTGTTTTGTCATTTTAGTTCAATTTTTGATGAAGAGCCATAAGTAGCATTCGAAGTAATATCCAAAGAACACATGTTGCATTCATCACATTTTGTGTTGGACAGAATGGAAGACCACATAATGTTATTCATAATGATATTTGAATTTTTTTCGATGGCATTGGTTGTTGGTAGAAGGCAACACTTTTAATTTTGTGGCACTAACATTTATAGATTTTTTGTCTTCGCCACCTTCATTGCCTGCACAGCTCTCAGCCCACATTGCAATAGCAGAATTCTCTATTTTATTTTTCTTCCATCTCTTGCTCATGTTGGAAGCACACATGCGTGTTAGTTTCAGTTTACAATAACGTCTACTAACAGTATCCATTATTGAAAATACACACAAAGTATAAATTATTATTACGTACCAGGGTTTTGTAGCAAAAAATAACTCCATTAGATACCAGAAAGAAGCCAGTAGACAGAGATGATGATAGCAAATAATAACGTGACAACTCGTAAAACACGAGGTAGAGGTGTAAACAAGCAAGGCAAACAACAGTTAACAGTTACAGTTAAAATCCTCGAAAGCTAAAAAGTAAGAATATTAATATTAAAATAAAATAAAATATGAAACAAATTGTGTTTCCGCTTCGTTCACATTAGGGTGGGTCGAAAAAAATGACGGTTTAGTGTGTAAAAGTTGCTCATTGTAACAAGAAGAAAAACAGCATGAAAAAATTTAAATCGGTTAACATCTTCCGTTCGCGCATCGTACTTAAAGTTAATAAGAAATTGCAAAAATGGCGACTCTTTTTGAATTTTTAAAGTTAGTTAAAACTTTTAAAATAAACATGCTTTAGTTTTATATGCTTGTTTCATGATTTAAATAACCTAAAAAAATTAAATTGTGATCAATACTCTATTTTTTTCCGTTCGATCAACGTCTTAGAAAAAACAGAAATTTACCATTATTTCGCAATTTTCACTGTGCATCAAAACGAACCAGAACTCACTTGAATGAAATTGAACTGGTTCGAACTAGATTGAACCGTGGTGTGGTCCCTGCCTACCTACTCTGCCGCACCCCTACCACCACCAACTTAGGCTTCTACCGTTGCCATCGCTATCCAGGCCTCACATCCTGTTTGTGACGTCACTGCAGACGATGGACAATCGCCGAGAACTGAATTCGGCTTTCACCGTATCGTGATGTTTACAAATGTGTTTCTTTATTCACTTTCGAAAATGTGATCATTATGTCATTTCCGAACACTTAATTAGAAAGTAAAGAATTTAAATTGGTATTTAATTTAACCCTTTTCTATAACATATTAAGAATTTAATTTTCATATATTTAATTGCTGTGGATCTTTTCTACAGCTTATACGAGTTTTTATCCACATCGATAAAATTGCATTGCAGTATTATAAGATATTTCGTATACAAAAACAGACATAGAGAAAGAAACTCAGAATCAAAATATATTTCATTTCAGAACAAATGAAGAATTTTTTCTGTCATTTTAATTTCAAAAATTAATTAAAATTTATCAACTAAAGTTAAACAAAAATAATATGTATTTTGCACCCTACCTCATTTGCTATTTTAATCCAAAAATAAATTTTTTTACATTTAATAGTTGATAGTTCATTTTAATATATTGACAATTTATTTACTATACTAGCTTTCAAATGTATGAAGTAATAATTTATTTAAGTGATATTGAGCTAATTTTATACTATCAATAAAATTGCATTGTTGTATTATAAAGATATTTCATAAACAAAACACAGACACAGAGAAAGAAACACACTTTTAGAATAAAAATATATTTTATTTCAGCACAAATGAAGTAGAAACACGTTAGTTTTGTTCGTAAACTTTATTTTTAATTTACAATCGCACAAACAGAAAGTAAAGTGTTTTGTATAGCATTAAATGATAACATTAAAATAGCAAATTATGTTAAAAGTTTAATTCAAACTGATCTCACCTGTTATAAAAGAATTTTTAACATTAAATCAAGCCTAGCCTTTTTTTCTTTTCTTTTTTCAGCTTTCTTTGCAGCTAAATTTTTTTCCTTAACTAAAGCTTCTACTAAATTATCATTGATTTTCTTCACATAATTATTTAAAAATATATCGGTTGAGCACCAAATTACCTTCCAGATAATTAAATTAAACAGATGTCCTTTATCACATACCCCACTATTGCCACAAAATTCTTTTTCTTCCAAAATATTATACGTAGTGCTAGCAACTATTCTCCTTTCATCGTGAAGTTAATGAAATTCAGGCTCATATAAAGACCATATTTTTTTAATGACTGCATAATTAAAAAGAACAGCATTTAAAATATGTTTTTGGGGGAAAGAAAGTTTCCCTTTATCCAAACTTTTTAAATAGCTGTGGTCTGCAGACAATTATAGCTCTTTGTCTAACTGGTGCAAGTATTTGCATGATTTGCATTTAGTTTTTTTCAAAACAGAAAAATTGCAGTACCCTGTCAGATAGATTAAAACAGGAAGGTTCTCTTCCAAATTTGAAATATCATCTGGTTCAACTTTGAGTTGAGAGAAAACATTTGAAGAGCTAGGATCATAATCCTAAAAGCTATCATCAGTATCAAAGTTTGTAATTTCAATAGTACCAAATGATTTAATACGAATTGATAACTTTAACAAAGATCTAATTCTTAGTTTTTTTCACACTCAGAGAGTTGTTATCTTGAAATGATATATTGGCAACCTGCTAATTTTCGATAACATCCAAACCTGCTTTCTAAATCATCTGTTTGAAATTTACCTGGAATTGTGTAACTCATATTAAAGTTTTCTTTGCAATAAGCTTAAATTTCAATAATGGCTTTAGTGCTTAAAACTATAGCAGTCCTTGTTTCCTTAGTAAATGTCCCTGTAGAAAATTTCATTCTTTCCCAATCATCAATCCATTCTAAAAATTTCTTTAAAAATGCCATTTTAATCGTGTTGCTTTAAAGTCAGCTACATCTTGAACTGCATGAACTGAATCAAATTTAGGATAGAAGAAACATCTGCTATTATTCTTTTGATTTAACCAGTTATTCCTAATGCACTTGAACAAATGAACAGGGCCTACAACAAAAAATAATTGTCGTGATTTATCAACAGGATGAGGGTAACAATAAGATAATTCTGGTGGGTCAGTGAAAAGATCAACTGCTCTTCTATTAACAGAATAATTATCAGTAATAATACCAATAGCAGTGAAACCAATGTCTTCTAGGTCAATAATTACTTTTTTAATGCTTCCTGCCGATATTGTATGGACAGGAAGAACATGCACAACATCTTTATATTGGGATACAATACTTTTTACCATGAAAACTTGGGCACTAGAAGCAGAAGCTTTTGAATCATATGACATGCCAGATATAGAACCGCCTTTATAATCAAAATACTCTTTTATGTGCACTTCATCAAGCATCAGAATGACAAATTCATCTTTTTCTTCCAAATATTTAAATTTTTTTTTATGTACAATAAAAAGTAAGAATACAATTGTTTGAATTGTGGGCTTACACTATATTTTGTGCAGACATGATTTTTAGTATTTGGATGAGGCAAAACCAAATATCGACTTTGTCTCAAAAAAATATAAGCAGATGGTGATATGGTATACATCAAAGATGAAAATATCATAATATCTGATGAATACCTGCTTGCAAATTTATTACTTCCAAGAAAAGCAACTTGCCCATCAAAAAATTAGCTGCTTCTGAATTGATATCAGAATTGTTTACCAGGGTTTTTAAAAGGTCACAAATTAACTGTAAAGTACTTTTTATACCACTTTTTCTCTTAAGTCACAACTGACATTTTTAACATTATCCAAAGCTGCTATAACTGTATCCGAGTTGTCTATAATTAGTGGAAATGAAAAATTACACAATTCGTTTATTTCCTGATCTCCAATATACAGTCGAGCTTCTAACTTAGAAGAAACTAACAAAGAATGACTTACCTTGGGTGCTTGCAAAGTATCTAAGCGTAGAAACATTAATTGGTTTTTCTGTGCCACTTTAAGAAAATCATCAGAAATAAAATTTCAAATTTATTGATTAAATCCTCATAAGACTCTATTTTCTTTAATTGTGAGTTTTCTGCTTGCTCGGCAATACTTTTATTTATTGCTGCTTTCAGTTGCCCCATTTCTTTTCTTGTCTCTCTATCAAGTGGATTTTCACGTGATGTTGTAGGTTCTGAAGGGAAGTATTTGGGCAAATAGGGGAATAACGATGGTATTGTCCCTGGAACAAACCTAGGGAGAAAAAAAAAGTGTGAAATTTCTTAAAATATTTTACTATAGAAAATACATTTTATTTATATTTGCACTGAAAACTTTAGTTACATCAGAACTAAATGCAAGAAATGTTCAGTAATAAACAAGCTATTTTAAACAAAGAAATGTCTATTGAAAACTAATAATTCAATAACAAGTTATATATGTTTTTAAAATAAATACTACCGCCACACTCCAATAACTTTATATGAACTATAAGAATCTTTTACAAGACATATAAAAGTGATTTAGAAACAATTACTTTTGTTCACAACTATTTTTAAAAGCTTAAATATTATGTAAATGGAATGTTTATATATTAGTAATTTTTAATAAGATGATTACTAACAAATACTCAAGGTAATTTGAATAAAAATTAATTTAAATATTATAAACAATCTTAGATGTTTTATATGTAACTTGATGTTTCATGTAATTTTTTTTGAAAACTATTGTTATTACATTGATTAAATTATTCTAAAGCATATAACTTGATATATTAGTTAACATTTATATAATGACTAACAGGATGCAATGGTATTAGAAACCATAGTAATTTTTTCTCTGTAAAAAAGCATTCTTGCATATATGTGAATTTTAAACTTACCTTTTCATATAAGAATATAACAATAAATTATCATCTGAAGTCATCCATAACATTTTTATGATACATGCAAACACAAGCAGAATAATTTGTACTTTCTATATCTAATTCTCTCTATTTTTACCTTAAAAAATTACCTTCTATGTTCCAATGGTGCTTGAACAAGTTCGCCAGTTCTTTCATTAAATGCTTTCACAGTTGTAATGACATCTTTAATTGGAAAGTGGTTTATGCAGACCTACATAATTGGAACAAAATTAGGTATTATTTCACACTTTTCCCCACATATAAATCGATATAGAAAAACTAAATCAAGAAATAGAGGAAGTTTTGAATACTGATAAGGAATACAAAATTTTGTAAGCTTGATAAACATACAAAAATACAAGTTAAATCAGGTACACGTCAGCAAAGAATTTGAAAGTATTATGGGTAAGTACACTTTTCCCCACAGTCTTCTGTGACGTCACGGGCTTTTCGCAGAGGGAGAAGTACGTCCTGGATAGCGAAGGCAACGCTTCTACTCGCCAGTCGCCACCACCCTCCACGTCCTTAACTTTAGTCTCTCTTTGTCTGTTACATGTGGTACACGCTTTGGTGATGAGTGTGACGTGTGTGCGGTGAGTCTGTCCTGTGCATTGTGCAGTACTGTTTTGTTTAATGTTTATTCTAACAACATTAGCTAATGATGAATGAGAAAACTAGAGGTAGTAGGGCGTGGAGGCACTGTAACCAACACCTGAATGGAAGAACGGTGTCATCAACCAAATAGAAAATCATGTAGGACGCCCGCTACAGTGGAGGATATGCCTCCTGCATTTTAATGAGCTTCCTTTTCGCCACATTTTCCAACATATTGAAGATCAAACTTCAAGGCTTAAATGTTTTAATGGGCCAATCGGGCAGCAGCTCACTTGCTATGAAAAACTCCCTGTGGTCGATTATGAACCCATAGATTGTTTGATTACTCATATAGACAGGAATTTGCGGAGCAAAGGCCAACAGTATTTGTTGGACATTTCAAATGCAACCACCTTGGGAAATTGTCCAGAAGACTTTGAAAATAGGGACCCTGGTCCTTTGTCCGATTCCAGATGGCTAACTGCGGCGAACCGAGTGCTTAGGTTGTAAGTTCATCAGACCCATCCGGAAACTTAACAGAAATAGTTGGCTTCAAGATTCATCTTAGAATCACACATGCCTGTGTGGTTTGCCATAAAAAGGAGCAAATATTTTTTTGACGGACCAAAATATGTCTTTCAAGCAATCCAAACATCACGGTATTTATCTGGCGAATTACTTCAAGTTGTCAATCCAATAATACAACGAAATGAGTTCTTTGCGCATGCAGAGAATGTTCTGTTGGCAATGCTTGCCGATGAAAGATAACATATTTGGAAGCTAGGTCACAGAAGGATCTTAAAAGCAAGACAAATCGTCCCAAAGAAGGCACCATATAGCATATTTACGGTGTTGTGCCGATTTTAGCGTTCCCAGTTGAGGCGGTAGACGAAAATTGTCCCGTTTTAGGCGGTGGGGGATAAAGGACTCGCTTGGTATTCCCGTTTGAGGCGGTGATTTCATATTTGTTGATACAAACTAGTTTGGTTTCAAAATAATTTTCGTAGGATTTTAGTCGCGTTTACCCAATATCCCCCCATTTTTCTTCTCGGAGAGTGTGGGTTTAAAGCGTTTCCAGGACACACCACTTGGAGGTGGCCTACTTTAGTCCCCCCAAAAATTTGGCGGAGAATGCAATGAACTCTCCTTGTCAGTTCAGCAAATTCTCAGAGAAATTATTCATTGTCAGGTGGATGAAATGTAATGTTCTAAAACTTCATACGATAAAAGAGTTTTTTGAGACATTCATGAATAAAATATTTTCCCAGAAGTATACTCATCCAAACTCTTTCTAATAGCTTCATCGCCAGAACAGTAAAGCTTTAAACTTTTCTGTTGTGGAATATTTAGCTTTTCTTTGTTTCTTACCAAATAATAATAAGCAGCATCTTCATTTAAACGAAGTTTAACTTCGAATATATTCGGGTGATTTTTCCCAAATGTTTTATTTATTTTGCTATGCCAGCCTTCTAGAGCATTTGTCGTTCTCCATAACAGTTCCACATTAGACCAACCGTCTAAATTTCAAGATATTGTTCAACCATATAATCGATAAATTTTCCTATGGCAACTGTAGATGGTGCATTTTCCATAATGGAAAGCCAACCATTGTCCAAAGAGTCCGGTGGGATATGTGCAAGAGCGGAACACTTTCTGATAAAATATTTTATTTCTGCGTTGTCCTGGTATTCGCTGAATAGGTCTAGATTTTGGACCTTAATAAGTTCACTCTGATTATAATGGAAATCGCAACCTTTAAGCTCAACTGAAGGAAGATATTTTTTTGCGGTGTTGATTACAGGCGCATCGAAATAAATTCTGAGTTTTGTCGTCGACCACAGAGGCATATTTTCTTTGAAGAGAATTTTTTTTCATAAGTATTTTGGTTTTTGTTTGAAAGAAATGCATATATGTAAGAAACAACGTTTGTCATTTCTAGGATGCTGTCAATATCAACGTAAAGTCTATAGGCTTGGGCAAATTGTCTTGGGCAGCAATTAAACGTGCCATCAACGAAAACTTCAGTAGTATCTTCGAAGTATTTCAAACCTTTTTCGGAAGCCAAAATAATAATGTTGTCTGCATCAAAATAACTGTCAGCCAGTAAAAAAACATCAATGTATTTCTCACACAGAATCACTTCACTTCTGCTTGCAGAATATGCATCTATAATATAAAGCAAAAAATACATGTATCTGTCGGTCTGTCTGTCGGTCACAAGAACTCCTCTTAAACGGTGTACAGTAGCGACATGAAATTTGCACACTACATTCTAGAGCACAGTTCTAGGTCAACGTTGCTATTTTTAACTTTCAGAGTTAATTACTTCTTAAGATAGTTAATTAAATACCGAAAATTAGCCGCTATTAAGCCTAATGCTTAGACGGTTTTTGCCAATAACTTCTGAAATATTTATTGCAAGAAAATAATAGTTACGCCCTCTTAAAGAGCAGAACATTTGCTTTTTAATGATATTAATTCCATTGGGATAAAGTGTTTTCTCTGATTGTTATTAACGTTTAAAAATATATTTTAACGCAATATTTAACAATACTTTCTATTCTTATAATATTAAGTTCAGACCAATTTAATGTTTATCAAATTATCCATTCACGTGTTTCATTAACAGAGGTAGAAACGCACGTGCTGAGTGATTAAAAAAACATTGCTTTTATTTGAACATTAACTCAAAATCAATGTTCTTACTGCCGTTTTTATTTTTAAGCATATACAACTTTTACTATGCGCGTGCAATAATCCAATGACGTTAATTTGATTACAATGAGATTTTTCGCGTTTAATTTTAATCCTAATTAGTGTGTAAGGCCATTGAATGTCTTTTAATTAACGAACAACTGAAAATGCGGCGGCGAAAACTTGTTTTATTTAGTTTTTCGAAAATACTTAACCAGTTAGTGATTTTTCTTAAATTATTTACTTTATAAATGCCCAACGAAAGACAAAGATATTTTATTCTGAAAGTTTTACCAAAATGCATTAAAATTAGTCGTGGTACAAGAAAGCTAAAGAACAAAAATAAAAAAACACGTGAATTGCATTTAATTCAACGAGCTGAGAAACGAAAGAACGAGACTCATAATAAAAAACTGTTTATTTAGTTTAAAGAAAATAATTAATCAGTTTGCGATTTTTCTTAAACTTCTGATAATATATTGTTTTTAAATGCCTAAAAGAAAGAAACGGGCATTTAATCTTTCACTTCTCGCCACATTGCGTAAAAAACAGTCGCGGGAGAAGCAACCTGAAGAGCAAAAATTACATATCCCGGAATTGGACAGAATATATCGAGCTGATGGACGAGCGAATGAAACCGCTGAAGAAACTGAACAGCGACGTTCTGAGGACAGATTACGAACAATTGCAAGACGAAATAACATGAGTGCTGAAGAAACTGAACAGCGACGTTCTGAGGATAGATTACGAACAATTGCGAGACGAAATAACATGACTGCTGAAGAAACTGAAGAGCGGCGTTCTGATGACCAATTACGGGCAATTGCAAGACGAAATAATGAGTCTTTTGAAGTTAGGAACCAGCGCCAAGCGTCAGATCGCTTACGAATTTTAAACTCGAGAGCTACTGAAAGCAATGAGCAGCGAAGGATTCATTGCAATGCACTTGGAAACCAGAATCGAATATGATTTGACGAAATTTTGATGCTCGACGTAATAGACTCCTGCTAGAAAAAGTGAGACAAGGCGCTCTGAAGGCAAGTAACTGGCTTTATTTGAAGGAGGAAGCACTTCATTATAATCCTAAATTAGACCATCCCAATTTTCTACAGATAGACATAGGTAGTATGTCGTCGAAGTGCACATTTTGAGGTGCTCTGAAATTTGAAGTCGAGGCATCAGGATTGTGCTGTTCCAATGGAAAGGTTTACCAGAACTCCCTCAATCACCAGAACCATTAAATAGTTTGATGGAAGGGAATCATCCAAAATCGAAAGAGTTTCTCAGCATGATCCGTAAATACAATAGCAGTTTTCAGTTTTTTTAACCTCATTGCCCATGTTGGACTCTACAGTATTTAAGACAACTTTTCGAATTCAGGGTCAAGTATACAACAAGCCCGGGTCGCTCATATCGCTTCCCAATGAAGAAGAAAAGTTCCTCCAAATATACTTCCATGGAAACGAAGAAGCTGAAGCGAAACGTCGCTGTAAGTTGATTTCCGGGACCACCAAAAGTTTAATCGAATCCTTGCAAAAGATGTTGCACGAAAACAATCATTACGTCCAAAAATTTAAAATGACGATAGAGGATAACCCAACCGAAGACCTACAGATCGTTATTAAGGCATATAAGAAACCAATAAAAGGTCCCCGAACGTGTTTTTAACACACCGGCGCTAAATGAAGTTGCCATCATCATTGCCGGAAATGACTTTGAGAAGCGTCTTGACAATGCGCAGCAACGAGTTGAAAAACATTTGCGAGACACACATTACATGCCTTACAGTATCCGCTTATGTTTCCACGTGATGAGGATGGATACGCAATTAATTTCAATCAAGTTGAGCCAGGAACATCAAATCAAATTAACAAGACGGCATCTGCAATGCCGTTCTACGCCTATCATTTAATGGTGCGATCGACAGAGAACCGTTTGTTGAACTACAGACAACTTTTGCATCAATATTTGGTTGATATGTATGCCAAAATTGAGGTGGAGCGATTATTATTCATCCGACTGAATCAAAAGAAGCTGCGTGTTGTTGAATATATTCATTTGAAAGATGCAATTGAAAATGATAGTGACCCAGCTAATGATGGGAAATTGGTCATTTTACCCTCAACGTTTACTGGTTCTCCACGAAATACGCACGAATATGCTCAAGATGCCGTCACTTACGTTCATCATAGAAGAAAGCCATCACTATTCATCACATAAACTTTCAATCCAAATTGCAAAGAGATGGCTTAAAATGTGACTAATGGCCAATCAAAAACTGATAGACATGATTTAGTTGCAAGGACTTTTCGGCAAAAGTTATTAAAATTCATGAATGTGTTGACAAACGGTCAAGTTTTTGGTTCTGTTAAGTATTGAATCCATCGAATGGCAGAAACGTAGACTTCCGCATTCACATATTTTGATTTGGCAAACGAACACTTTAAGACCAAACCAAATTGATGATATTATTTATGCAGAAATTCTCAATCCTATTGAATACAAGAAATTTGTTATGCTAATCTTAATGTAAATAAAAGTCATTGTGGGTATGTATGTATGTTCCACATCTCCTCCTAAACCACAGCGCAGTTTAGAACCAAATTTTGCATACTTATTATTTAAGACAAGAAGAAGATACCTGTCAACTTTTCAAAGTACAAAAGTTAATTAAACAGTCAGCTAATTAGAAATTAACCGTAACCGTTTTTCCGCAATAATTCGGCACAATTTGTTCCATAAAAGATATTTTTATTCCATCTTAAAGTTCAAAATTTTTCCTTTTCAATTGATACCAATTTTATATCTGTTAAATTTTTCCTCCAATTTTTATTATTTTTTGAATATTTAATAAATAAATGATTACCTGCAGTCGATTTTGAAATAACTCAAATTTATAGCTACTCCGTTGCTAGGCAACGGTTAGACTTTGAACTAATATACCTTTATTTCTGAAATTTTTGCTTATTTTTATAAATATATTTTATTTAAGACGGGAGAGATCATCATCCAGTTTTAAAAGCCCTAATTTTATTACATTTTTAATTAATTGGAAATTAAGCAAGATATGGCATTTTCCGTGACATTTTTCGAAAATATGCATGATGCCACAAAAGTTATTTTTATACATATTTAAAGTTTAAAAAATTATCTTTTCATGACACAGGTTTCATTTCCGTTCAATTCGCGCGTTGCCTTCATTTTAAAAATTTTTCAAAAATTAAATTGTGTATAAAATTTACAATCTGAAACACTGTTTTTTATTGGTGAAGAACAAGAATACATAAGAAGAATGTTGCTATCTCACATTAGAAGAATTCCGGATGAAAACTAATTTTATTATTTTTTATTCATATTTATTTCAACGCTTTTTCTTAATTAAAATTTTACTGTGTAATTAATTGTCCCAAAATATCCGTTAAAGTCTTTCTTATATTGCAAGATTTATGAACAAAATTTGAAGTACCTATGCAACAAATATTAATAACTTATGTAGAAAATTAGCTATCGGCGGTTTATAAAAACCGTCGGGGTCAATTGATATTCTCAGTTTAATTATATAACATTTCAGAAGATAAAAGAATTATGAGTATTGTAATTTTCTATACAAAAGTAGTTTTTAACATCAAAAATATTAGTTGTGAAAATTTATTAATCCCGAGCAAAGCCGGGCATAACAGGTAGTATATATATACAAGAAACAATCAAATCAGTAGTAAAAACTACATTAAAAACAAAAACAAACATAAATAACAAAATGTAAAACAGCAATGCAATAAAGCGATCGAAATAAAATATCGATAGTTTCAATAGGGGTTAAAAATTATATAAGAATAAACAAAAGGGGGAAAATAATAAAAACCTATAAATCTCTAGATAATGGCAAGATGGGCTTATTCATTTCAGAGGAGCCCTGTGCTCGGTACTCTGTTGCTACGGGGGGCCAACTTGGATCGTTATCACGCAACAACGCCGTTACATTCTTTTTAAGTAATGCCGAAGAAAATTAGAAAATTTTTCTTTTGGTTGTAAAATAAGAAAATGCAATGACTCAAGATGTAAAACCTACCCCCTTTTCGATCCAAATTTTGTCTCATCAGATACTTCATATAATTTTGAATGTAAAATATTTTATACTATTTATTATCTAAAATGTGGTTTTTGTGACATGGGATATATAAGACAAACGAGCAACACTTAACATTAGGATTAACTCACATCTGTACGATATTAAGCATTATAATAGCAAAGAAAAATTCAGCATATAATTCAACCATTTTCATAAACTCGATTTCAGTAAAGTATGCCTTTATATTCTTGATGTTATTCCAGATAAAATGCAAGGTTAGAAATGGAAAACTATTATATGCTACAACTGAAAACTGTAGCCCAATATGGTCTAAATGATAAATTTCAAAATACAATGATCAACATTAACAACTGTTATACATTACAACTTTTTGGCACTAGCAAAAACATAAACAAAAGAGGTTTCAGAGGTTGTGAGAAAATAGAAAAAGCTATAATAGATTTCCAAAAGAAAAACTGAATAATTATCTCTTTGAAGAACTCAAAAGTATTGAAAAAAATTTCAATAAGAGTTTTAGATACAAACCAGTTAAAAACTTCAACTTCTCTATTAAAAATAAACTCTGCCATATTTTTGAAAATATTTTACATATCTATGAAACTTATAATCAACATTTTCTTATTCTACTCAATGATCTTTTTAAAGCAAGGACTGCAAAGAAACATTGGAAAAAGACAGATAAAATCATTTTCTATATGACTGTGAACTTAAAAAATCCAATTTTCCATAAGTTTAAATAAAACTCTGCAATGGATAAATTTTCCAACTTATTTCCAATAAAAAATATTGAAATAAACAAATGCCTAAAATAAGACACAACGTTAGGAAGAAGGATCTTCAATTATAATTCTTTACGTAAAAACATAGAAAACAATAGAATTAATATTCAATGTCCTTCCAATAGAGAAGAATATAAAATTATCTAGATCCTTTCATATCACATCCATACTGACAACCTAAATATTGTTCCATCGAAGAATTAAGGTCACTAAGGAATAAAGTAACTAAATTTCGTCCTATTTTAAAAATGTCCTTATAAACATTTTAAAATGTTTTTTCAATGACCTAGAGAATTTTTGTTTAAAAGTATATAATACTACATTTAACACACTTGTGCAGTTTTTTCACAGAATGGAATTGGAGCAGCATGACCAAATTTGGCTGTTGCGCCAATAAATCCCAAACCAACCAACCAACCACAAAATGGAAATACAATATGTACTTCGATATTAAACATTTCATAAAAAACAATTACAAACAAGTCAATGCAAATAATGAAGCACACGAATTCCGAAGTATAAAGGAAAACATTCAATCGCAGCAACAACATTTCATTATAACCCCTACAGACAAGGCGGCCAGCGACTACGCAATAATTTGCAAGAAATTCTATCTCGAACTATTAGATATAAAGAGCTTAAATCATCAGAAAACTATAATCTGATTAAATCTAATGTTATAACTCTTAAGAAAAGTATCTCAGCTTTAGACAAAAAAATGTGGATGCCACAATGTGAATAACAGCCTGCCATATATTATTATTTATCCTAAATTTCATAAACAGCCTATAAAATTCCGATACATAATTTGCGGTACAAATACCTATATGAATAAACCCGGAAATATTTTCTCTAAATATCTTAGCATAATCCTCACGTTTATTGAAGACGAAAATTTTACATGGATTATAAAAAACAACAATAAACTTATCGAGTTCATTAAAAATAAAAAAATACATACAATAGAAACCTATAATTTCCAAGATCTCTTCACACTCATCCCCTTCATAAACTGCAAGAAGTTTTAATGAATTATTTCTACGACCTAAAAAACTTGCTAAAAATCACAATAACCTTCTGGAAAGATAATATAAATTACTGTATTTATATTAACTATATTTTTAATGGGGTAAATATCTTCTAACAAATTAAAGGCATCCCACAAGGAACCAGCTTTTCATGTCTACTGGCCAATTTGTTTCTGCACTTTTGTGAACGTAATATCGCTATTAATTTGAATTCAGCTTTTAGATTCATTAATGATCTTATTATATTCAAACATAAAGATTTTTAATATAACTTATAATAACCTGTATCCAAATGAACTTAAATTAATACAACCCAATAACTTTCAAGAACCTGTTATTGTCCTGTATCTAATCCTTGCTTGCAAAAATACTTTAAAAATTGATATTTATGACTAAAGAAACGACTTTAAATTCAACGTCAATAGATATATTTTTTGGAACTCAAATATATCTTCTAAAATTTATAAAAACACTATCGTAAATCAACTAACTAGGATTAACAAAACATGTAACGACAGAAATTGTATTAAAAAGCAAAGTCAGCACCTTATAAATAACCTTAATAGTAATACAATTCCATCCTACTTGTACGAACCTTTAATTAATTGCTTTAAGATGTAAGTTAAAGATTGCATATTAGAGCTATGCTGACGCAGCATTAAACTGTGGTAGGGTCACTCAAGTCAGACACATACAATGTGATTACCTCGAAAATGCATCTTTCAGTCATTTAGTAATGGAATTCAAAATATTTTATTCTTGCCACTCTAAAAAAATGGTTTAATTTACCCCTTTAACCATTAATTTTATAATTTTCCTTTTTGAATTTTTGTCTTTACACTTCTTTCTTTAATTTTTGCGTCTAGTTCATCGCTTTCTTTGTCACCATAGTAATCTTAATCGAACCCCATCTCATTGCTTTGGCGCGAATTCACGTAATTGGATACTTTGAGAACTTCCTGTCTCCTTTACGATGCGAGACATTCAGTTCTGTGTCCCCTTACATGGTGCTTGCATCTTCCCATTTTATGGTATGTACATTTTTAATTCTTGGTCATTTTCATTTGGATTTTTGAATATCCTAACAATCGGGGTGAAGACAGTGTTCCATTAGCTTATAGCTAACACTGTTCGCAGAAAGTTTTGGTATTTTTTAATTATTTTATGGTTAGTATGGATAATTACTAAGGAGCTTCAATTTTCCTGAAGACGCATCCGTCCTTTTTTACTGAAAAATTTTGAGAATTTACGTTAACTATAAAGTATCCGTTTCCTAACGTTTACTTCTTTTGAAATTGTATTTCCTCGATTAAAGCATTAATTTATATATATGCTATTTTTTGCTTGTTTATATATATATATATATATATATATATATATATATATATATATATA
>BGPR01000531.1:143535-230531 GCA_013235015.1 Araneus ventricosus
TATATATATATATATATATATATATATATATATATATATATATATACAGGGTGTCCCAAAACGACGGCATAAACTCTGCACAGCTAGATTCCTCGTTGGGAGTACATAAAAACTGCCCAAAGAAGCGTTCCTGTACGATCCATAATTTACGAGAAAAATACGAAAAACAAAGTATGACGTCACTGCCGGTGCAAGAAAAAACACTTTATTGAACATATCAACAGCAGTATAAGCACAATTTAAAGCAGATGTTCAAAGTGTCCGCCGTGCATGTCGAGGCAGGCTTAAGCACGCCGTGGAATGGCTGTCATCACACGTTGCAGCATCGCGGGGTCCACCGAAGTACAAGCAGCATGCAGACGAGCAACTAAGTCCATTTGTGTTGTCACTACGTCTCGATACACCAGTTCCTTGAGCTGGCCCCATAGGAAAAAATACAACGGTGTAAGATCTGGCGAACGTGGCGGCCATAGAACCGGACCCTCACGTCCGATCCAGCGGCCGGGGTATTCCATATGCAGCCAACCACGTACAGGAGCACAGAAATGCGCCGGAGCCCCATCATGCTGGAACCAAAGTCCCTGTATTGCCGCTAATGGTATGTCATCGAGGAACTCGGTTAAGACCTCATTGAGAAACACCAAGTACGACTGTCCCGAGAGCCGTTCAGGCAACAGATATGGTCCAAGCAGGCGATCCCCGAGTATGCCGGCCCACACGTTAAGAGACTAACGTTCCTGATGTTTTTGCGGCCGGATTGCATGCGGATTGACCTGGGACCACATATGGCAGTTGTGATGGTTGAATACCCCATCACGAGTGAAACATGATTCATCAGTCCTCAGGATATGTGCAATGAAACCATTATTTGTGTTCTGTTGCTGCAACAGCCATTCACAGAAGGCCACGCGTTTCTGAAAATCATCTGGTTTCAGACCTTGCACGGTTGTGTACCGAAATGGGTGTAGCCTCTCAGACTATAAAAGCCTGTGCACAGTACTTTTACTCGAAGTCATCTCATGGGCTAATGCGCGTGTGCTTACCTCGGGCGTCTCTTCTACCCGCTGCAGTATTGCATCCGCCTGTGCTACCGTCAGGCAGCTCCGCGGTCTTCCAGTATCGTGGAGATTGGCTGTTGGCAAGACGCTTCCCGTATTTCGCAGTCTGTCGTCCAGCCTACGGATGACGTTGACATCGGGAGGACGGCGGGACGGATTTCGTCGGGCATACTCCCTAGCAGTTCGTAAGGCATTTCCATTACATCGGCCGTACATCAAGTACATGTCGCAGTAGTCACGAACGGAATACATGGCCACCATACGAAGACTACCAGTAGCTGCAAGATGCAGCCTTTTAAATAGTACCAGTTCAACGGCGGCTTAACGTCATTCCATGGCGCGCGCGCATGTATGACGCGATATGCGCGGCGAACGTTTTAAACATTATCGTCTTAAGATATGCAAATACTGTTGTTGATATGTCCAATAAAGTGCTTTTTTCTTGCAAAGGCAGTGACGTCATACTTTGTTTTTGGTATTTTTCTCGTAAACTATGGATCGTACAGGAACGCTTCTTTGGGCAGTTTTTATGTACTCCCAACGAGGAATCTAGCTGTGCAGAGTTTATGCCGTCGTTTTGGGACACCCTGTATAAACAAGCAAATACGGAAACAAATGCAATAACCAACCAAGAAATTAATGCTTTAATAGAGGAAATACAATTTCAAAAGATGTAAACGTTAGATAGTTAACGTAAATTCTCAAAAATGAAAAATAGCTTCACTAATAGGGTGAATGCGCCAATACAGCAGTACAATCGAAAAGTGAGAAATATTAACTAAAGAAAACATCAAAACCTCGTCATAAAAGAAAAACCAAAACAACAAAATGGAATATAACGCTAACGTCCAGGACGCGTCATCAGCAAGGGAAATCCCGTACGAGCGTAAACATATTATCGGTGTTAGGTCGGCAATAATACATCAATTACTAAGGATTAAAAATATTTGTAACAATTCAGAATCAAAGAAAAAGCAAATTGAACTTTTAAAAGAAAATCTTAATTCCAATTAAATTCCCAATTCTCTTTATTTAACTTTATTCCACAGCGTTCAGGAGAAAAAAACTTGCTATATTTGCCTTTGATTTATTTGCTTTTGATCTATTGTATTTTACAGTTAATCCGATTTTAGCTAATTGTCTATTTTTTATATACTGATACTCTTAAAAAAAGATCGTAAGACTCTTCACGGACATCAGAAGGTTTCTTAGACTTCACTTCTCACTCCTAGTACAATATTTACCGAAACTTGTGACGTTTACCGCTAACTGTCAACCATCATAACCGAGTTCACGTCAGCACTTTTGAACGTTCCGGTGTGTTCGCGCCGCGCGTCAGAATCCACTGTCTGTCAATTTGTTGACTTTTTGGTGAATTTTGACAAATTTATCTTCATTTTTATTTCACATTAATGTTTTTGAAATTGGGTTTCATGTATTTGATTTCAATTAGATATGAATTTTTATATTTTTTTCAATTAAACATGAACTTTTTACTTTATTTCTTTGTTTCAGACTATGGTTTTTGTTCGCTGTTTCCGGGAAACAAACTGTTTTTAGCATTATTGCTAGAGTTTGTGATTAGGAAACACCGATAATATGTTTACGCTCGTTCGGGATTTCCCTTGCTGATGACGCGTCCCGGGTGCTAGTGTTATATTCCGTTGTTATTTTGGTTTTTCTTTTATGACGTGGTTTTGATGTTTTCTTTTGTTAATGTATATATATATATATATTCGATCGTAGGAATTCCAAATGAGGTTGACTTTTTAAGTATTAACAGATTTTAGTCAAATTTTCTTTTATATTTCAGATGTATGAATATGGATAAGGTAATTTTATTTTAATTTTATCTTAATACTTGTATATATTGTAATTATAATGTATGTTTTGTGTAAATTGCTAATTGATGTATTTAAATTTATATATATATTAAATTAAATACTTCAATTAGTAATTTACACAAACATGCATTATATTTACAATATATATAAATATTGAAACTAAATTCAATTACGCTATCCATGATCATACATTTGAATAACAAAAGAAAATTAGACTTCAAACTATTTACATTAATACTTATCAATATATATATATATATATATATATATATGTTATTTCAATTTTTCAACATTCTTAAATAATTTTTAACGACACCTCATTTTTAATTACTTCTACTTCCATCGTAATTAGCACACTACGACTTTCATTTCGAGTCACGAGTCTCAAGAAGGAAAATTTCCTTCTCTGGGTACTTAACCCTCTGAGTGGTTCGGTCTTCTTTCTAAAGCGATTCGAAAAGTGAGCGGCTGCAGAACCTTTATCTGTTTTAAAAGTGTGTCTTCCTCCCAACAGAAGATTTTCGCAAAAGCGCAACAAATCAAGTCAGTTCCCCCCTCTGAACTATAGACAATCAGCAACCCCAGTCGAGGGGCGGGCTAACCGCAAGAATCCGTTCTATTCAGCTTGGAACCTATTCAAACAAGGTTTTCTGCTTTCGGAGATCCCACCTGTCGTGTGACAAAATTACACTTCATGTCTTCGAGATGTCTCATTCTGCCCGTGTCCATAACACCAGATGACAAAAATAAACACCGTTAGACTAGACAAATGACAGACCGTTGTGCCAAAAAAAATGAAGGCTGTATTACTTATTTTTCATGTTGTGAGTTTCTAAAAATATGGACATCATCGAAGTTGCATGAAAGTTGATATTGTTTAGATGTCTGTGACTTCAATATATTTGATGTTTATTAATAGTAATATTTTAGATATTGGCTCTAATTCATATTATTAGTTGTATTTTTTATATTCTTGATTTCAATTTATTTTCAGTCTACACGTCATCATATTAGTCTACGAATGTAAAAATTATTTCCTTAATTTTAAGAATCAACAACAATGCCATTTATATATATTTTACTAATCTCTGATGGCACTATAAAACTTTTCATATTGTTTTTTGTTTTAGTATTCGATAAAAGGTAAAAAATTTAGAGCCGATCACAAATATAAATGGAGCTTAACAGGCTTAATCCATTTTGTATGCACATAAACATTTATTATATAGATAGTCACATAATAATCTATATTCCAAAATAGCCAGTAATAATTAATACATATGAAGGATTATAAATAACCTTCTTAACCCCTGAATAATGTTTTAAATAAAACAATATACTACAAGCCTTTTGTACTGAAACTTGTTATATATTCTTTTTAAGAGGGCGAGTCAATAATCCTCAAACTAAAGATTTCATTTAGAAAACCAATGCACTAAATGTTGGAAGAAATAGCTTATTCATATACCTTTATTTAGTACGCAAGAGATTATCTTCTACTATAATAAACGGAAATTTAATTCACCTGAAAAATGAAACTTTGATACTATAGTCCAAGTACTAGAGCATGCAGTCGCGAATTTTTCAAAATAAAATTTAATTCTTTATTTATAATTTTTTTATCGAAAAGTAATGGCATATTGAGTTTCAGGGGTATTAGAGGTTTTTTTTACCCGATTGAAACGAAAATTGGACAATTAAGGTTAAAAGACCACATACCAAATTTCCTTTATCTAAGTCGTTGCGTTTGGGAATTATAGTGTTCACAAGCATGCGATAACAGAAACCGACAGACAGTCAACGTTTCGGGGGATTTTGTCCAAAATTTAATAAGGACCTACATACCTAATTTTTGAAACTGTGTACCGAATTTTATCTATCTAGCTATTTAAGTTTTTGAGTTATCGTGTTCATATGAACCCTAACAGACAAATTTCCCGTTTACGGACTTAATCCAAACATTGATTGAAATATACTAATTTTGTATAAAGTCCATACACCAGATTTCGTCTTTCTAGCTTTAACCGTTTTTGAGTTACCACGTTCAGAAACAAAATTCCAAAATTGTGTTTTTCGGACTCAGGGAGGTCTAAAACGTGGAGATTAATCAAAATCTCGTGTTGAAATTTACGACCAACGATTATAATACTTTCTCTTTGTATTATACTTCGTTTACTATAAAGTAAAAACGATCAAACTTTTTTTTCTATCAATTTTGCGAAAATGCGCTAGCTACGAAATAAAAAAAATTATTGAATTTTTTTTTCTACAGACAAGTTTTTGCAAACTTGGCAAAATCAAAGAATAAGGAGAAAAATCTAACACCTATTCGAAATTATTCGGGTGCCTTTTCACAATTTATAGACGTCTTGGACGTTGTCGGTGTGGTATTCAAAAATATTTTTGGGCCTTTTCATGCCAAATATAAAGGAAATTTAACTAACATAAAACTGACACTTTACTCTTTTTTAAAAAAAATAAAATTATAGATCTAATTCAAATATATCATACAACTTGGAAAATAAATAACAGTCTCATTATTATCCATTACAGTTCAGAATGAAAATAAAAACGTATATATAAATCAGAATTTTATTAAAAAAATATACTTTACAAATTACAGCACACACATAAGATATTGCGATAAAACACATGATCTGGCATGTGACGGTAATATTTTTGAAATAATCCAAAGCCAGAGACTGCTATTATTATTGGAAGAACAGTCTTTAAAGTTGTTATTAGTGGATCTGGATGTATCAAAGGTTTGTAACATATATTAGTGGAATTTCTTTTCTCAGAGCATTAATGAAAATTTAACTTGCAGTTGGCATTGCATTTACCGAAAGCAATTCAATTTAGCTATATAGATTTAATCATTTATGGAAGAATGCTTAATAACACATCAGAAAAAATATTGTGCTTCAAGGAACTAATGCGCAAATACAGTATTCGTATAATATTTTCTGAGAAAAATTTTTGTCTTCTTGTATTTTAAGCAAGAAATAAACATTTTCATTGATTATTGAAACAAACTTAAGACAGTTGGGCTGCAGATATTAGCAGTCTCATAATAAGATTATTAAAAGTCTCTTAAGATCACACACCCAAACATCAAATTTAGTTGATATTGTGCTTAACGTTTTCATCTAAACTATATTTTCCCCTGCCTTTAACAAAAAGAAAATATTTTACAATGTAAAAAATAAAATTTTCCTCCACTTTCTTTAACTTTTATTTCCATGTATGTTATTTTTTCAGTTCAGAGTGACCTAAAAATAAATTTCCGACTAATAATTATTTAATAAAATAATAATTATTTTTCGGAATGAATTTTTTCATTGTAATTTTTATGAATTTAAAAGATATTTTTCTAAATAGTGTAATAATGAAGTTAAAATCTGTTCTAGTCTAAAAAAATTACACTTAAACCTGAAAATTAATTTTTTTTATAAAAAATCAAATCTATATAATGAAATAATCATTGTAAAACTGAAATTTTCGATTTGATCTGAAAGATAAAACAATAAAAATAATGCATCATTTTCATATACCTTAAACTTTGTTCTATTTTTTGACAAAAATTTAATTTTACTCTATTTCTATAAAGGAAAAATGAGTAGATGGAGATTATTAATATGAAAGAAGTTTACATTAATATCATAAAACTAGTTGAACGTGGGTAAAATGTGTTGATTCAAGAACACTGTTCAACTATATATAAAGCAACCCCCCTGGCTTTCAATTTTTTATGCTTGAATGCAGTATTGGAACAAAATCTATTTTACTTAGACCACAATATCTATTTTACGTAACCATTCGATATGGATCTTTAAAGCATTGAGGCATTGAAAAAAAATCTTATATCACATAAATTGTGTTAAAAGAATAGCACTTGAAACATAATACAGCATCAAACAAGGCTGACATTAAACCGAACTAATCCGGAATGCGATTCCAACACACAATGCAAAAAAAAAATCCGACACTGCAATTCTTCCGGAAAGATAACCTCAATGCAAATAGCATTAAAATTCCCCACACCACAGGGGAGAGTGGGGTTTCGGATCCTGTGACATCCCTAATTTGCAGTAAGTACATCCTTATCAGTCTTCATTGTGCTGACCGTTGCTCTCCCCAGATAATCAATCAAGATGTCAAACCAAGAAAGGGAGTAAGAAATTCGGAAAAATACGTGTGTTACACTTTAGAGACAGTTCACAATGAACGTAAAATTCAATGCAAACCGGTTTCGGGGTGTTTTCGATCACACGTTGAAATGCGTGTTTTACGCTTTTGGGGTAGTGCAAGGTCAACGTAGAAATACGTGTGAAACACTCAGAGGGTTAAACTTTCTGCGCATTCCTCTCTCCCCTTTTTGATTCAAGCATATATGCTGAAAACAAAAACGCGCCGTTCAGGCGTAATCTCTTGAATACCGGTCATGGAGGTACGTAAATACTGAATCCTCTCCCAATGAAGAAATAACCTAAAATGTTCGATGACTGAATAAAAGAATATTAAGCCATATATTGTCTCTTCCCTGACCAAAACGGACTGCACTTCATTTTTATTAAAGCATGATCTTTTAAAGAGTGGACAGGATGTGAATTTGTCGAGAAACCCCGTAGATCAATGAAAAGTCTTCTTGTCACACCCTAATCATCACTCGTCGCTTACTTCGATGATAAATTCTAGTGATGTGTAAGTCAGCTACCTTCAAGTTATTTCAATTCCATCAACTTCAGGCATTTAGTTCATCTTCTTCACCATCTTTCAAATCTATTTAGCAAATCTATATCTATTTATATAAATCTATATCTATATCTATCTCTATTCTATCTAGCAAAGATGCCTTCAAGTAGTGTTCAAGTTCTTTTCTTCCAAGTGTTGTCCTTCATGTTGTGTGCCGCAATAATTTCACACCAAATGTGTCAACGTTTCGGTATCACTGTGGATTAAATTTTGTCAAAAGCTTGAACCACAATACCGAAATCATATATTTCACTAATAAAGTGCACAAAAAATGCATCTGATGGGTTGGGGGAAAATAAAATTACCATGATCATGTGTTCTTAAAGTGACTGATTTTCATTTATAATATATTTTCTTTGATAAATAGTTTTGTTTTGGTTGTGATATTAAATATTATACTGATCGGTATATTTTTTGGTAAATTTTGAAATATATTCTATTTAAATATTAATTTTAAATTATTTAGAATCATTATATTTTGAATATGTTGTTTATTCTTTATATACATAATTGTTTCTGAATTTTGATATTTGCATTTTCATGTAATTATACTGAATGTTAGTATTATTATTCTATGTATTTAATGGCACTATTAAAGTAAATAGTTTAAAATATACTTATTTTAAAATTCGCTTAAATTAAAAATTTATTCCCTAACTTGTATTGAATTCTTCCTGCATGAATTTAAGATCTGGTAAAATAGTTAAAATGAATTAAAAAAACTAATAATAAACCAGATGAATCTGGTTCTGTAATTCAGGCTACTAATTCTATCAATTTCATTCCTTTTGATCCGAACATCTCTATGAATGTAAATACTTGCCTTAAATACTTTAAAGATAAAAGTCAGGAATATAATTTGGATGATAAATGGAAATTAAACAATTTAACAACATACTTAAAAAACAGTTCCTTAACTGAATATGTAAATTCATACGATGCAATTAAGACGTGGGAAGAATTCACTTCCTTTTCGACTGAAATATATATCTCTCCTAACCTAGTCAATTTAAGTGATTTCACTTTGAAATCATTCAAAGAACGTGAAGACATAACTCGGTACTTTTACGGAAAAACTAAAAATAGACAGGCAGTTAAATTTATCTACAGATATGATTTTTGAGGGACTTCAGATGGCTTGCCAGTTAATCTGAGACAGCTTCTTGCTGTAAATTACACTAACAATCCTACAGAATGGCTCATAACAGCCACAAAATTGATCAAAATTCAAAAATCAAATTAACCCTAGCCATTCTGCAACCCAAAATTTAAAAAAAAACTCTGTTAACTGTAACCAATGGCAACCAAGAAATTTTAGGCCCCATAACTTTACACCCAGACAAAAACTTAGGCCAAATAACCTTCAACCAAATTCTTCTCCAAAGCAAAATTTCAGACAAAGTAACTATTACCAAAAACCTTCCCTAAGGAAAACTTTCAGACCCTTTAGAAATGCTAACACATATTTCCAAAACAAATTACCACCTTCACCATGCTGGCTTTTCACAAATTAAGGTATTGCCAATTCTCATCATTGGGTACAAACTTGCCCATTTAGACTTTCCGCAGGACAATTAACATCTTCCAATAATGCTCCACCTAACTTTGACCCTCCAAAGGAGAAAAATCAACAATGACAACTACCAACAGTATCCGAATACTACAAAAAACCTTGTTCCCATGTGTTTTGGACACTGGCGCAACTATCTCGTTAATCCCACCTGAGTTCGTGACAAAACACCATTTAAAAATGACAAATGCTCACGGTATAATTGTACAGCATAAGGTATAATTAAACCCGGGGTACAAGTAGCCTTACTAAAACATGTACATTTTCATTAAAAATTGGTACCAAAAACGAAACTGTGACTATGTATGTTCTAGATCATACTTTACCTTATATAATCATAGGAATACCAGAATTGGCAAATTATGGAATAACTATAGACTGCAGTAAACAAAAAATATCTCAAAATGAAAAACACTTGAATAAAATACAAAAGGATTAAAACAAACAAAAAATTTCTTTACGTATTTCTGGATGTAAACAAATAAACTCTCTGTTCTAAGACAACTGAAGATCAGGCTAACCTTCCCCAGTCTGTCACAGAGAATAAATGTGAGTTAAAAAAGAAATAACTGATATAATTAAAAATTTTGATTCAGTTTTCTCAAAGGACAAGTTTGATGTTGGTGCACTCAGAGATGAACCACAGTAGATGGAAATTGGGAGTTCTGCCATATTGAGGGATTGGGGTGGATCTATGGATCTGCGGTGGCTATCCCCCTCCCCTTCCCTATCACTTCTCAGATAACGAATTTTCAAGTTAAGGAATTGAGATAAGGAATTAATTATTTTTCGGACTTCGAAAATTTTTCGAGTGTTTTTAGGGACTTCGATTTTTCTACATCCTTTTACAATTAATCTCTCTCATAGATTTGTGTCAATCATTACTTATCGTTAATTAAAATAAAGCAATTAAACTTAAAAATTAAAATAAAGCATTTAAGCATAAGAATTTAAAATTAAACAATTTTCAATCGTTACTTAACATTAATTAAAATAAAGCATTTAAACATGAGAATTGAAAACTTTAAAATTAATGAACAGGATCAAGCCCAAGCCACCCGATGCATCTTAAGGACACATCGCCTCAATCCAGTTTTCTCATGCAATAATTAAACAATTTTCAATCATTACTAAAATTACATTAATTAAAATAAAGCATTTAAACATATTTCTTTCGGACTTTGAAAATTTTTCAAACGTTTTACCCATTGATTGAGACTTAGAATTTTCTTGGCTGTTTGAACAAAAATTTCTTGAATTGTTCTTACAATCTTATTTTGTTTTAATTTTTTATCGACATGTGAATTTTTAATTTGTTTTCAGGAAAATTTCAAAATCTTACTCATTTTTTTTCTCTTCTTAAATATAAAAAGCTTATTTAGGCGCTAATTCTCATAAAATATTTTTCTTAATTAAATCAGTTTTTTAAGAATAATTCTTCTAATGAACCAGCTTCGATTTATTTTTCTTTCATAATTCAAGTTCACTTTTTCAGTTGTTTGAGCTTATTTTTTCCCTATTAACAAACACGATTATTGAATATTCTACCAATGAAATACAAGAGCACTAAAATATCTCAGGTTTGAATAAGTTGGCGAAATGAAACTTATAAATACTTTTTTATCCGTTATAACAAAACGTGAGACTCTTTATATGTTCGGTGGAAAGTTCAAATTATTTTCTTAAGCTTGAGAGTGTTGGCATTATTCTTACAAACTTATGTCTTTCCACGTTTTAATTCCTTTAACATAGATCAAATAAATTTAACTTCAATAACAGCAACAATTTAACTTCGCTCTTCGTTTTGAACTTATTTTTCCGATTAACAAAAATGATTTTAGAATATTCTATCAATAAAATACAAGCGCCCTAAAAATCTCTTAGGTTTGAATAAGTTAACGAAATTAAACTTCGAAATTCGTTCTAAACTGTTTTGAGAATAACAAAACGTCAAACACATTTAAAGTTCAAATTATTTTCATAAACTTTAAACTGCTGGCATTATTCTTAAATCTCACATTTTTCCTCGTTTAAATTCCTTTAAGATAGAACAAATAAATTTAGCTTCAATAATAAAAACCATTCAAGTTCACTTTTTCTGTTGTTTGAGCTTATTTTTCCATTAACAAACACGATTATAGAATATTCTACCAATAAAATACAAGAGCAATAAAAATCTCTTCGGTTTGAATAAGTTAGTGAAACTTAGAATTCCGATTTGTGTCTGTTTCGGGAATAAGAAAACTTCAAACTCTTTTTAAGTTCCGAGGAAAGTTCGAATTATTTTCTTAAAAGTGAAAGTTTTCGCATTATTCTTACAAACTCATATTTTCCCACGTTTTAATTCCTTTAACATAGATTAGTTTAATTTTGTTTCAACCATTCTAATTTAGCATCAACAATTCAAGTTCACTTTTTCAGTTGTTTGAGCTTATTTTTTCCCTATTAACAAACACGATTATTGAATATTCTATCAATAAAATAAAAAAGCACTAAAAATCTCAAAGGTTTGAATAAGTTAACGAAATGAAACTTAGAATTCCCTTTCCAACTGTTCCTAGAATAAAGAAACGTCAAACTCTTTCAAAATTAGGTGGAAATTCGAATTATTTTCTCGACGAATTTCTTAATTAATTATATAATCTGAATAAATCTAATAATATAACTCTTAAGAAAAGAATCTCTGCTTTAAACAAAAAAATGGATGCCACAATGTCAATAACAGACTGCCATATTGTTGCACTAAGTCTTACTGTGGGTGTATGGTGTAAACAGTCCAACACGCAGGATAATGGAGAATGAAGGTTTATTTACAAATATGCAGGAAAACACGAAGCACAGGTACAGGAAACAATAGTTCTTGCACAGATTACCGATGTAAACAGACAACAATTCACAGGTAATGACAGTTCAGCACTTTGATATCTAACAATGCAAACAGTCAGCAAATAACTAGTAACGACAATAACAGCTCAGCTCACCAGCTGATTAGCTCACACAGCGGATAGAACTCCGAAGACGTTCACGTTTCAAAGCGAAGTAACCAGTCGATCAACCCAGACGAACAACACTCTTCTGATCTAGTCGCCGTCCTTAAATATTCTCTCCGACAGGCCGTTACGTCACATGGTGTTTTATCGTGTATTCCTTTTCCTAGTGGAAATATCGAGAAAAGGGTTGCATTTTCGGGATTCATCTATTTGTCGCCAAGGTCGCCAAATTTGTCGCCAAATCGACAAAATGGTCGCAAGTTTGTCACCAAGGTCAGGGGTACCATAACAGTCGCTGAGGTCACTCCATGCTTAACCTTGTAAAACTCACTTCCCAACCATAAGACTTGTTCGAGATCTCGTTTTCACCATAACACTGCTCCCCTCTTCAAAGGCTGACGTCCCGGCAGTCTCTTTACTTTCAATTACGATCGGTAGTCCAGTATGGTTCTAGCCGATTAAAGTGAATAACTTTTGGATTGGCGTTGGGCGACCTCTGAACTCTATAGACAACATCATTCAGTTTCTTGACTACAGTATAAGGTCCTTCGCATTTCTGCCGCGGTTTCGTACTTGGACCTCTTCGTTGCTTCGGGTTAAACACCGAGACTGGATCACCCTTCTTGAATTGGTGTTCTGTTGCTCCGGAGTCGTAATGAGTCTTCTTGCGTACCCTGGACAGTTTAACTCGCTCTCTGTCAGACGTCTGTACGTTTTCCAAACGTGCCCCCAACTTATTCAAATCTTCGTTCGGCGAGGAAGGCGTATCTCGCGGTCTTCCAAAGAGGATGTCACAGGGGAATCTCGGTGTTCGATCAGAAAGCTTTTCTTCTGAAATCCATCAGTCACTGACTTTCCGTCTTCTGTTTTAGGTCTTTTTCGGGCTCTGCAAATTTGACATTCTCTGCACCATTTCTCAACGTCGGCGCGAAGGCGGTCCCAATAAAATCGCTCTGGGATTCTACGCAAGGTCTTCATGATTCCAAAATGCCCTCCACTTGTACTGTCATGAGTCTCTTGCAGAACTTCTTGAATTCTACTCCTCGGGAGAATTAATTGCCATTGACATGAGCTTCTATCATAATTCTCCCACTTACGATAAAGGACACCATCCTTAAGATGTAAGGAGTCCCAAAGAGTCCAATATCGCTTTGTTGCAGGACTCTCCTGGGCGATTTCTTGCCGAGATGGTCTGTCCGCCAACTTTAGTTTCTTCTCCAGAATTGGTCTTATATCAGGATCTTCCAGCTGTGCTTTCTGAATCTCACTTACAGGCCAAGTATCCTCAGTTGTCATTCTTAACGCTCTCACGGAAATATCTGTTTCCGTTCCGAACTTCTCGTCGGAATTCAAATCGTGTTCGTAGCTCTCTACAAAGGATCTTCGAGAGAGGGCTTTATCACTTCCGTGACGAGTTTCCTTGTGAGGATTTATAGACGTAATCTGTTGGCATTCATTCTGTAAGTGCCCCTTTTTATTGCACTTCCAACATGTTGCATGAGGGTTTCGCCGGGAAGCGTTATCACTTAGACACTCTCTCTGCACGTGCCCCTTCTTATAGCATATCCAGCAGGTCACGTTCGGGTTTCGTCGGAGAGCGCTGTCACTCGGGCACTCTAACTGTACATACCCCCTTTTATAGCACCTCCAGCAAGTCGCATTCGGATTCCGTCGAGGGGCGCTCTTCTTCCCAGCAGCAAGTATCGCCAAAAATTTTTACAACGCTCAAAATAGAGATTCAAACTTTTCATCTTTTCTCTTGCCGGCGTTATCCTCTATCCTTATTGGGCTTGCGTGCATAAAGATCTTCGAAGCAATTTTCGAAGTTTCGCATTTCATGCTATATGCCAGGGCCGATTTCAGATCCGTAAAGTCCATCAACCTCGTGCAAAGTTGCGTGTCTTCATCTCTGATGGCATCGACGAAGAACTGGACCGCTAAACTCTCCCGAACATCCATAGGGCACTCGGCGTAAGCCAGGCTCATTAGTCGCGTCACATCGGCGGCTAATGCCTGCAGGCTTTCCCCTGGCTTCTGCCTCCTTGTCTTCAATTCCGTCCTATAAAATTGGGTAAGGTGACTATCTCCGAATCGGGCTTCTAGAGCGCCCTCGATAGTCGTAAGGTCCATCAACTTATCAGAGGGTATTCCTTGAAGAACCTCCGCCGCTGATCCTCAGAGAGAGGCCACAAGTTGACTGGCTTTTACACGATTATTCCATCCGTTCGCCGAGCTCACAACGTCAAACTGGGTTTTGAAAACAGTCCAAGACGTTTGTCCGTCGAATGTCAGGGATTTGACCGTTGGTCTGGAATACGTGAGTCTGATTTGCTTTCGGGAAAATTGTTTGGTCTGTCCTCGAGTTCACTGAGCCTCTTCTGTAGGTCGCCGATCTTCACTTGAACTTTTTCTTCGACTTCCTCTATCTTTCCGTGTACTTTGTCTTCCACTTCCTCGATCTTCCTTTCAACCCCGCCCTTTACCTCTCCAATCTCTCTTTTCACGCTTTGGACATCTTCTTCTATTTTCTCTATGCAACTGTTGACATGATCTTTAATTTCTCCGACTTTACTTTCGACGTGTGATTGGATCTGATTCTTCAATCCTTCTTGTCCTTTTCTCATTTCTTCTTGTCCTTTCTCCAATCTATACTTCATTTCTTCTTGTCCTTTCTCCATTCTATCCTTCATTTCTTCTTGTCCTTTCTCCATAGATTTCTTCATCTCGGCTAGCAGAGCATGTAGATCAGTGTTCTCAGCCATCTTTGTCTGATATCTCGTTTTCACCATACACAATTATCCCACTTCTGGACATCAATGTTGCACAAAGTCTTACTGTGGGTGTATGGTGTAAACAGTCCAACACGCAGGATAATGGAGAATGAAGGTTTATTTACAAATATGCAGGAAAACACGTAGCACAGGTACAGGAAACAATAGTCCTTGCACAGATTACCAATGTAAATAGACAACAATTCACAGGTAATGACAGTTCAGCACTTTGATATCTAACAACACAAACAGTCAGCAAATAACTAGTAGCGACAATAACAGTTCAGCTCACCAGCTGATTAGCTCACACAGCGGATAGAACTTCGAAGACGTTCATGCTTCAAAGCGAAGTAACCAGTCGATCAAAGACCCAGACGAACAACACACTTCTGATCTAGCCGCCGTCCTTAAATATTCTCTCCGGCAGGCCGTTACGTCACATGGTGTTTTCTCGTGTATTCCCTTTCCTAGTGGAAATATCGAGAAAAGGGTTGCATTTTCGGGATTCATCTATTTGTCGTCAAGGTCGCCAAATTTGTCGCTAAATCGACAAAATGGTCGCAAGTTTGTCACCAAGGTCAGGGGTACCATAACTGTTGCTGAGGTCACTCCATGCTTAACCTTGTAAAACTCTCTTCCCAACCATAAGACTTGCATTGCTGTTAAGCGACTTTCCATGTTTGTAACAATATATTGTCATTTCTCCTAAATTCCATAAAAAGCCTATAAAATTTCGATACATAATTTAAGGTACAAATATCTATATGAATAAACCCGGAAATATTTTCTCTAAATATCTTAGCATAATCCTCACGTTTATTGAAGAAGAAAATTTCACATGGATTATAAAAAACAACAATAAACATATCGAATTCATTAAAAATAAAAATATATACAATAGAAAGCTATGATTTCCGAGATCTCTTCACACGCATCCCCTTAATAAACTGCAAGAAGTTTTAATGAATTATTTCAACGACCTAAAAACCTTCAAATAAAATCAGCTAAAAATCACAATAACCTTCTGGAAAGATGCTACAAATTACTGTATTTATATTAACTATATTTTTAATGGGGTAAATATCTTCCAACAAATTAAAGGCATCCCACAAGGAACCAGCTTTTCATGTCTACTGGCCAATTTGTTTCTGCACTTTCGTGAACGTAATATCGCTATTAATTTGAATTCAGCTTTTAGATTCATTAATGACCTTATTATATTCAAACATAAAGATTTTTAATGTAACTTATAATAACCTGTATACAAATGAACTTAAATTAATACAAACCAATAACTTTCAAGAACCTGTTATTGTCCTGGATTTAATCCTTGCTTGCAAAAATACTTTAAAAATTAATATTTATGACAAAAGAAACGACTTTAAATTCAACGTCAATAGATATATTTTTTGGAACTCAAATACCTCTTCTAAAATTTATAAAAGCACTATCATAAATCGACTTATTCGAATTAATAAATTCCCACCTCCTTCTACGAACCTTTAATTTATGACTTGAAGCTGTAAGTAAAGGATTGCATGTTAGAGCTATGCTGGCGTACTTTTAAACTGTGGTAGGATCACTGAAGTCAGAAAGGTTTGATGTGATTACCTCGAAAATGCATCTTTCAGTCGTTTATTAATGGAATTTAAATAATTTCTTCTACCTGCTCTAAAATACTGGTAAATTTATACCTTTTCCCATTATTTTTATAATTTTGCTTTTTCATTGTTTTGACTATACGCTTCTTTAAAAATTTTTTTGTATATACTTTTCATCGCCTTCGTTGTCACCCTAGTTACCTTAATCGAACTCTGCCCAACTCAAAGATTAGGAGCGAAATCACGTAATATGAAACTTTGAAAACATCTGGTCTCCTTCACGACGCGAGACATTCAGTTCTCTCTTCTTCCATGCTGCTTGCATCTCCCCATTTTACGGTATGCACATTTCTAATTCTTGGTCAATTTTATTTGACTTTTTATATATCTTGACACTCGGAGTGAAGACAGTGTTCCATTAGCTTATAGCTAACACTATTCGTAGAAAGTGTTGGGATTTTTCTAATTATTTTATGATTAGTATGGATAGTTAGTACGGATTTCACCTTCCCTGAAGACACATCTGTTCTTTTTCACTTAAATAATTTTCCATCCTTTTGTCTCTCAATTGAAATTTGATTTTTGATATATATAATTCAATGTCATGAAAACCAAAAAATGTAGAAATAAAATGGAGGGACTGTAGTAAAACGGTAAAAGCGTATAGATGCTCATCAGGGTAAGTAAAATCTATACAAACCCCTAAAAAATTAGTGAAATCATAATGTTTTCTGCGAACAGTGCTGGCATAAAGCTAATAACACTGTCCTTTACCCCGAACATTATGATAAACCAAGAATTTGAATGAAATACCAAATAATAGAAAAAATTTTACGAACCTAAAACTGAGAGATGCTGCCAAGGGGAGACGTGACAAAGGAATGAACCTAGCGCGTCATGTTGTATATGTTGATTTTACAATTCTGCTATGTTTGTTTCTTATTTGTTATATATATATATATCCTTTTGAGGAATATAAACTATCTGCGCATTGTTAACTGCCCTTTTTTTCTCCGTCTTTAACTGTCGTTCTACACACGGCTGGTGTTATCCGTCAGTATGATCATGGGTTTTGCTTTTATATCATGTAATATGCTAAATTAACCTGTTCTCCTTTGCAATGCCACAATAAAGAAAGTTTTCATTAATCGTCCGTAGATTATTTCTGAAAATTCGGCAAAACTCACTAAAATAAATGCTTTCTGAGAACAGTGTTAGCATGAAGCTAAAAACACTGCCTTCACCCGAGCATTATGATAGACCAAGAATTTGAATTCGAATAAAATACCAAATATTAAAAATTATTTTACGTACCCAGAACTGAAGGATGTAGCGAACGGGAGATAGGACAAAGAACTGAATGGAATGCGTCGTATAGAGTCCGGATGTTTACGAAATGTCAAGGTACTTTCTTTTGCGCCAAAATTATAAGGTTGGGGAGAAGTTTCGATTAAGATTAAGATGCCGATGAAAACAAGATGAAAGTGATGCAGATTGAGGAAACGAAGAAAATGTTGAAAAGATGATGAAAATTAAGGATGTGATGATAAAGGGAAAATGATAACAAAAGGTGTAATAAAAAATTAGGGATATTGAAAAATTGAGGGAAAAAGGTAAGTGTTAAATAATATTTGAATTCCATTAATAAACGACTGAAAGATGCATTTAGAGGTAATCACATTAGAACTGTCTGGCTTGAGAGACCATGCCATAGCATTAAGACTGTGCCAGCATAGATCTAATATGCAATCCTTTACTTGCATCTTAAAGCCATTAATTAAAGTTCGTGTACGGATGTAGGAATTTTATTACTGTTAAGGGTTATTCATAAGGTTCTGAATTTGTTTTTTAATACAATTACCAATTCGACGCGATCAGTTTTGTATCTTCTTTCACGCTTCTTGCATCTTCCCATTTTACGGTATGTACATTTTTAATTCTTGGTCATTCATATTTGTCATTTCTCTATCCTAACACTCGGGGTGAAGGCAATGTTCTATTAGCTCATCAGCGGACACTGTTCGCAAAAAATGTTGTGATTTTCTAATTATTATATGGTTAGTAAGGATAGTTAGTACGAATTTCACCTTCCCTGATGAGCATCCGTCCCTTTCTACTGAAATACTTTCCATCCTTTTGTCTCTGCTTTAAAATTTGAATTTGATATATTTCCACAGCACTCTTAGAATTGCAGCATTTATTGCGCATTCGTTGCGTTTGTGTTTTATATTATTTTTACTATTCCTCCTTTAGTTTATTCTTATATAATTTTGATCCCTATTAAAACTCTCGGTATTTTTTTTCGATCAGTTTATTGCATTACTTTTTTACTTTTTGTTGTTTGTGATTGTTATATATATATATATATATATATTGCTTGCATGGTTCCATGAGGATTATTCAGTCTTATTATTTGGTGAGTAATATACATTTATCTCTTATCATTTTTCTTCATTTTTGTTTTCAATCAATGTTTTACTTCTTTGCTTTCTACATTTGATTTTTCTGACTATGATTCTCTTTAATTGCGTTTTCATTCGATACACATAAATTTATTTTCTTTTTTGATATTTGGGTGTTCTGGGAAAGCAAACTTTCTCATCATTCCTGCTAAAAGTATGCGCAGAAAACACTGACTATTATTATTTTCAACTATCTCAGTTTCCTGCTGATGACGCATCCTGGACGTTAGCGTTGCGTTCTTATTAGTTTGTTTTCAGTAATTTGCTTGGTTCTTCAAAAATAGAGTTGTGTGTTTAATTTTGTTAATATTCAGGGGCGGCTCGTGCATAGGGACTGCGTTAATGCAACACCCCCAAATTTTCCCATTGTGTAAATTTAATCAATTTATATTATTTCTCATTTAATGCTTAAATCTATAAATATCTAACCAAATTTTACATTAAACATTTTCGATCTTCCAATAAACCACGAGTAAAAACTGAGGCAGAAAACTAAGTTCCCTATCTTATTTTTTCACTACCCGAAGATTATGCGCAGAAGAAAAAGTAACTCCAATAACCAGAACTGTCTGTTACAGCTCCGAATTCCGCCTGCGAGCACGCGTAGTTAAACAGCGGAAGCTTTTCCCTTCCTTCTCCTACCACGTTTTTAAGCTGAAGGGGAACTGTGGGATCCACAGCACCAGATAAGCTGGAAACGGAGTTTTAAATTTTTTTCGCGAACCAAAGATTTGAAATTAAGTAAGTAAATGAAAATAATTAATTATAATTGGAAATTTAATTGAAAATGTCTTTTTCATGTTAATTAAATTTTAATAAAATTTCTTGCAATCCAAAGGATTTCGTCGACAATTTTTAGTTATAAATGCTGATGAGGAATTTCCCGTGATACAAATGTTTTCAGAATTTTCTCGACCCCTACTATTCTGTACCATCTTATTTAGTATCAAAATTCATAGTTTAAGAAGCATCCGTTTGAAATAAAACACGGTTTTCTTCAAGGAACAGAATGTTTGAAAGATTATTCATAAGTGTATTCCCATTTTAAAATATTACAGTGCGCCTTTAGATAGATGTAATAGAATAAATTACTCTTTATCTTTTTTTTCATCTTGGCAATTCCCGCTCTGAATACCACATCAGAACTCGAAATCTACTTTTTAACAATAAAAAATATTTTCTGACGCACACAATATTAATCAGTATAGGTTATATTAGCTGTTTTGATTTCAAAGGCTAAACCTTTTTTATATCGCCATACCATCTTTTCGCTGGGAAAATAAACTAGAAGAATGGTTTTTATTTTTTAGTAATTTCTAATGATACTGATAAATATTATTTTTTATTCTTATTTTCATGATAACATTTTTCTTATTAATTGATAAGAAAATTATTTTATATTGTCATTTTATTGTTCAACCGCAGCTTTGAGAATCTTTATAAATGTATTAAAGAATGCAGAAAACGAAAATGGAAAACAAATTTTGAGTTTTAATTTTTTATTAAAATAAATTTGTTAAAATACTTACGTATTAGAAGAGAAAAATGTTTTAAGCGTATTAATTAAATATAAAATTACTCAAAGTTAATGAAAAAGACAAATTAAAAAGAACTAAGTGGCACAAATATGCATGACTGCACAGTGAAGGATTGGTTAAAGTTACAGCGCTCCAAAGATTACATAACACGAGCCGCCACTGTTAATATTTCTCCCTGCAAGGTTGTACTGCTGCAATGTGTTGCAAAAATCTTACTGTGGATGTATGGTGTAAACAGTCGAACACGCAGGATAATGGAGAATGAAGGCTTATTTACAAATATGCAGGAAAACACGTAACAATAGTTCTTGCAAAGATTACCAATGTAAACAGAAACAATTCACAGGTAATAACAGTTCAGTACTTTGTTATCTAACAACACAAACAGTCAGCAAATAACTAGTTACGACAATTGCTGCACTTTCAATAGCGCTCAGCTCACCAGCTTCCTAGCTCTCACTGCGGACGAACTCCAAAGACGTTCGCGCTCCAAGGCGATCCCAGTCGAACAATAACAACCTACGTCGTCCAAGCGCTCTCCTTATATAGTTTTCCCCCGGCAGGCCGTGACGTCACATGGAATGATCTAGTACATTTGTAGCATATCTTCTCTCCTAATAGAAATATCGAGAAGATTCCAGCACCTTTGAGATCCCATATTTCGTTGGCAAGTCGTCAAGATGGTCGCCAAGTTTGTCGCCAATGTCGGGGAACCAGACGTGATTGCTGCCAGCATCCCATACTTATCCCTGTAAAACTCTCTTCCCAACCATAAGACTCACATTGCTGGGAAGCGACTTTCCATGTTTGTAACCAATCGCTCATTCGCCAGGTTAGTGAAGGTTATTCCTTTTATGCTTTAGAATTAGAATTTGTCTTTACAAATCCATAATTGTATCTTCTTCTATCCTTTATATAGATAATTTTTCCAAAATGCTTCAAGTATTGATTTTTTGATTATTGATTTTTTATCTTTATGTTTGTATTTGAATATTTTTATCTTTTTGCTAGTTTCCTTATTTATTATCAATATCTACTGTAAATATAATTTTAAGAAGCTTATTTTTTAGCAAAAATTAAGAAAACTAAACTTTTAGGCATCTTCAATTTTTCAGTATTCCCTTATTATATCGTGAAAGTTCTTGATTTCCATTTGTAATAATCCTCAATGGTCTGGAAGACTGCTTTCACTTGATGAATTAAATAATGAGTAAAAATGTTATTTTATTTCACTAGATAAGGGTAAGTCGATTTTCAAAATAACCTTTAAAAAGTGGGTCCCTGAAGAGATAACAAGAAAACGCTCCTGGCCGCTCTAAAAGTTTTTCCGTAAGAATAGCAAAAGGAGCTTTATCCTCTTTCCCTTTTCCCTCTATAGTGAAACTTCTCTACAGCGGCCACCCTCAGTGACAAAGAAAATTGGCCACTCTGGAAAGGTTCCTGGAGGGATAACAAGAAAGAGCTTTCTCCTCTTAAAGGCTATGTAAGAAGGAAAGAGTTGAGTGTGCGGTTCCTTTCTACTAATAGTCATTGTCACTCGCCAAAAGTAGATAGCACGTGACGCGTTGAGACAAGCGGTCAGACAGGATTTCGCTTATCAAGGCAGACGAACTTCTTCACCGTCAAAGTCACACCCGATTGGTTTGAAATTTGATGCTGAAAGTTTTCCGCCCTTATCGCGTACATTTTGAAGCCGATTTAACTCTTCAATCCCGAGGAGACTGCTTTTCTTCTCGTCCCTTTAAAACCGTTACATTTTGGTAAGATACGACATGAATTGAACTCCCCCCTCCTGGGTTGTCATTTAATCCACAATCCCAACCCCTGCTGTAAACTTCCCTTAAGGCGCACGAAAATGGTCTCGGTGGGCAACTTATCTGCTAAGCGATCTCGGAACCTCACATCGCCTCAAAAGTAGCCATTCGCCTCACACCGGCATTCGTCGCTGTTAAGGAAAATCTCTTGCCCTTTAAGACCGGAAATGTTTTCATCTTTAAATTTAATTTTTTAGTTCATAGGTAGTCTTAGATGTTATTAGTACTGTAAAAAATAATTTTAAAAATTTAGCAACTCCCTGAAATGCAGGAGTGCACCAGCACGGGCGTGCGGGTTAGGCATTTTCTGTGTAACCAGGAATTCGTACTGTCATTCGGGTTATGTAAGCACCACACAATTGTTTGCGTCTTTTCTTTTTTCATGCGTAAGTATTTCATTCTTCTAGAAAATTTAATAATATACATATAAATTTTTAATAAGAAGACAGAAATAGAATATTTTTATGTTCAACACAAGACAAAGTTACTTGAAAAACCTGTTTGTTTCTTTATAGTTCTGTGTAGATTCATTAGCAGCGTCTTATCGGAATGTCCGAAGACCCCTTCAATTTACTTTCTCTAATTCTTTAGATATCCCCTATTTCCTCGGGAAATATCTATTGTGTATAGATTCGATCCGGATACTGAATGTATTCAAGAAGGGACCAGGCAACATTTTGTAAAATAATTTAGGACTGGAGGAGCATTTTCAGATGTACTTTTCGATGAAAGTGTAAATTTGGCTTGAAACTAGATTTTTTGTCGGAACTGAATAATTATGAACCAGTGTATCGACAGTAAATTGTTATTGCTTCCCTACTAATAAACTAAGAAGAAGGATAGGATTTCACTTATAGAAAGTGGGTAAAGAGACTTGCTTGCATTGTTAGGAACCTTTCAAAGTGGTTACGATGAAAGATCTTGTCACATTCGATTGATGATAGTGGCAAATTCTTTCCATTAGAAAGCACTCAGACAGTTTTAAAATTTTTAGACTTTAGAAACTTATATACGACAATCTTGTAACGAACAAAAAAATTTGAACTATTTTCCATACATATTTCAAATGAATAAATTTTTATCAGCCTATGGATATATTTTTTTGAATACAATAAACGTAAATAAGAAAATAATAAGAAAGTAAGGTTTTTAATCCAATCTGAATTCATTTCTTTTATAAATTTGTTGGATACATTTTCAGATTTTACATATAGGATAAGATTATTTTCATATTGTCATGGGCAATTTTAAGAAATTTCTTAATTTTAAAATGCATTTAATTTCATTGCTATATATTAAAGACGCTGTTCGCACATTTTTAGACGATGTTTATAATATTTTAAGAGCTATTTTACATTTTCTTTCGTGTGTTTTTTAGATGTTCAATTTGATAACCCTTATTCTTAACTATCTTCCTGCAACGTAAATTCTACGACAATAATGCCTTTTGTATTATCGGAAGAGGTATTTTGTCCCATTCGTCTTAAGAAGCTTTCCATAGGTTTATAGGTCGGCGTTTGGATAGATTGGAGCTTTCCCATTATGCTCGATTGGAGACTTCTCCGGAAGACCTCTGACTCGGGCAGCGACCTCCCCCGATCCAGTTACGCTTTTTCTATCCTCTGTGGTTGCAACAACCAAAAAATTCACCCTCGAATTGAATGAAAATTTGAATGCCGTGCTTTTATTCACTATTCCCCTGTTCTATAATGAAGTGCGAGTTGCTTTATCCACTGAATTTATTTTACTTTCTGTCCCTTACCAAAGCTTCAAATTGTAGATATATATGGGGGTTTTCTGTTTACGCCTACCTCAGCATAAACTATCTTTTAGACGTTTCTGGCAAAAATTCTTAAATTTTATTATATGTGTTGCAAGATTTACTAGCTGTTATTTAAAATTGAACCCAAGTGGCTGACATTCATTAAGCAAATATATTATCAAGTCTTGTAAATTATTCAAGCCAAAACAGTATTACTGTGTTTGTGTCTGAGGTCGTAAAAATTATTTTAGCTTTTATGTTATCACTTGAATTATTAGGACCTTTATGTTAAAAATAGAATATTTGAGTAAATGCACATCTAAAAATCAAAACAAATAAATCAAATGATCGTTAGATAAGTGAAATGGAGTAATTCGGTTTTGCTGACGCAATAAAATGATCGAGAGTATGATGTCACTTTCGCTTTGTACCGACAGTCAATTGTATTGAAAAAATGCATGCTGGGAATGTTAACATAGCCTCCGCGGCAGAAAGCTTCGCAAACGAAAAAAATTTTGAACTTATCAAAAAAATTAATTAAAATTCAATGAAAAAGGTATTTTAACAGTTCTTGTTTCAAATCAGAAAGAAGTGGCCCAGTTATTACCCCCCCCCCAAAAAAAAAAAAATTCAAAAAGGTTAACGGAAATCAAACGAAATTTTGTCGGAAAATCTGACTATTTTTAAAAAATTTCTTAAAATTCAGTAAATTATGTTACACGTTCAAAACAAGCGTCATTAAAACGAGAATAATTTGCTCTATCTGATGGTGTATAGATTGTTTTTCGACGTTCAATATTTCTCATAGGTCAACCAAAAACTTGCGAAAAATCACCCAAAACAATACAAAACATTAAATAAATATTTTCTTTTATTAAATTTTAAAATTCGGGCTTCTAGATGCAATGATACAAATTTCATGGCTGTAAGTGCGATAGATTTGTCTGGACATCGCACACACGCATGCACAAACATTCCCTTTTATAAGTATAGATGAAACTGGAAGGAAGTGGGATTTTAAGGGAAGAAATACTCCATTAGATATTAGGTCTTTTCAGAAGGGAACGCCTTGCTATTGCCACTATTATTCACCATGATATAAACTGATTTCTGAGATTTATAGAAAGACACTTTGAATGTTCTTCCGAATTTCTCATTAATAGAATTGCAAAACTTCCTCCAAGGTTCTTTCTTTGGCTCAAAAATCATCCTCTTATATATACTTCTTACTCTGTTTAAAATTAAACTTATGGCCCTGATCATTTCGTAGGGAGCATTGGTATTTATCAACTTTTTCATTTTTTAAATAAAAGGCAGGGCCCTATTTCTCTGAATTTTGAGGCAATTATCTTGAACTCTTTGTTTTGGGCTTTTCTAAAAAGAACATGAAGTAATGCAAGTAATGAATTTCGCAACAAGACATCAACATATGGTATGCTTTCAAGGATAGTTTTCGCTCCAATGATCTACAGAACAGACCGTTGAGCCTCGAGTTACCAAATTTTGCATAGGTATACTTTGTAGAGTAGAAACATGCTACTTGGAGCCTTTTTTCCAATTGTAATACAAATGTTAATTATTTTTAAAAATCCAAATTTCGACGTTTTTGGCCACTTTTCAGCCAATATATTCCGAAAGATTTATAGCCTCAAAATAATTTTTATACCAGTAATAAATTACAAATAATTATCTTTCTAATGCTATTAGTTTGAGTATTGTATAATATTTAATCTAAATTTTACAAGGTCTTTTTAATTATCATGATCTGCGGCCATTGTTGCTGAAGGAGACTATGTTCGTTTTCTCCGGACTAGGAAGAGAAGGCGGAGGTAGTGACAGAAGGAACAAACAGATTCTATAGGGTTATATGGGATGTTCGGGGAAGGATAATTTCGGTGTTCACCCAAATAAAAAAGTCAACAAAAAACATTTAAAAAAAACCTTCAGGAAAACTGCAGGTATTTCGGACAAAAAATCCCCTGCATATTCCCTTCATATTTCTGTCCAAAATACCTGCAATTTTCCTGAAGGTTTTTTGCTGACTTTTTTTCAGATTGAAAAAAAACCTTGCTTCTTACCTGCATGGTTTTATGCAAAATACCTGCAGATAAAAAAACCTGTACCTACAGTTAAGTTTTCCCTCATTCTTTCTTCCGACGTCATCTTAGAGATTTTTATCTTGTCTCGAGTTATCTGGAATGTAAATTAATTAGGAATCAGAATGAATCAAGGCTTGATTATTAATTTCAATTAATTTAATGAACTATTTTTTAATTGAAATTACATGTACGAAAAAACTCTCTTTACGATCCGAACTGGGGATCGAACCCGCGTTCTTAGAGTTAGCAGGCAAGCGCGCTATCCTCTATACCCGACAGGACTGCGAAAAGGTGGTGTAAAATAATCTATTCAAGTTTTAACTTCACACTCTAGTAGCGCCATCTAGTGGTGTAAAAATCAACTATTGCCAGAACACGTAATGCGTTTTAAAGTTAGCTTATCTGAGTGACAACAGGTTACTGCTATATGTCTAAACAGTTAGACAATGCATGGACAAGCGATAGAAAATTATTTCCGAAAAGTTTATTTCTTTCTTTAACAGTTTTATAATTCTTAATATGTTTTTAATATTTTTTATAATGTTTAATATGATATTTAAGATATAAATATTTTTTTCGTTTATTTCTTTGTTTTAAACAAGAAGGCTTTTTAATTTGTCAGTTTTCCTACGAAACGACATATATATTTATTTTACTTTAAAAAGAATCTTTTTAAATATGTTTTTCTATTCAAAAGTAAATCTAGATTTGCATTACGCTGAAAAGAAGAATTTATTATGTTTATTACAGATTAAAATTTCTTATCATCGTGTTTCATATGGAAAATGCTTGATTCTGAATTGCATGAAATTAAGTTTTTTTCTCAAAATTTTAAAAGTTACATTTTTCTTCAAATGCATATTTTTTATATATTAAACCCTAGCTATCTCTCCTTCCCTCTTCTCTCTATCCAGTCCTACTTTAAGTTGTTTGAATCCGAGATAGATAACATATAATATAAAACTGTATGAAACCCAAATAAAATAAAAAAACATTCATATTTCATGCATCAAAAGCAATTTTCATTTTTCTTCAAAATATCTGAAGTAAAATCTGCTTTAAAAAAATCTGCTAAGTCATTGAAGGTAAATTAAAGTCTATAAACTTGTTGAAAAAAGCCTGTATAAAACCTTAAGAAAATTGTACATTTCTTGGAAGAAACTTGAAGTCTTAAAAAGCCTGCATGAAACCTTTAATAAACTGTACATTTCCTGAAGGAAATCTGCAGTTTTCATTTTCCTTTAAAATACCTGTGTTGACCTTCAGAATACCTGAATGGTAATTTAAAAGTCTTAAAAAGCCTGCATGAAACCTTTAAATAAACTGTACATTTCCTGAAGGAAACCTGCAGTTTTCTTTTCCCTTCAAAATCCCTGTAGAAACCATCAAAATACCTGTAAAATCTCATTTTTTAAAAAGTTTCTTGCTGATTTTTTTACTTGGGCACTACCGAAAGATTTTATGAATTACGGCTAACAAATGCTATTTTTAAAAAATTTAAATGTTTTCGTTCATTTTTAAATTATTTTGTGTGTTTAATGCTTCCACTTCCTGATTCAAATCTTTCCATAGAACACTGAAGTTGTGTCACAACCACTAATCGCATGAAGGAAGGTAATGGATTTTTTGCCTTCGATCACGAGATTAGAATTCTTCAGATCTTTAGAGCTATAGAACCTATCTTTGACTTTACCTTTACCTTCTTTCAGCATAAGAATATCCATATAGTCTGCAGTAAGAGCAGTAGGTAAAAAAAGAAGATCAACATCTTGGCCAATTACAACAACTTGTTTCTTAATCTTCTCATATGTCTCTATAGCGGTCTTTACAATATGTACGTCAGCATCATCTGTTGCCACAAAGTTCGCGAAATGAAACGCTCCTTCTTTGCAAGATTGCTTAGAAATTGTCTCTGAGCGTCAAGGAGAACTGTGCTTTCATTAAAAATTATTTCTCTTGATACTTTTCGTTTGATCTAAGACATATATATGGTGAAAACATCACCAAAAGTCTCTTGCTTTGGCCATACTACACGATGAATAAGAGAGCCTCCATCAAGAATGAAGTAAAGGTTGTCAAAGTTACCAAATGGTCGCTGTGGAACTGTATCAAAGATATTATGAAACATGGCCAGCACGAGGCTACACATAATTAGAATATTTATGAAAATAATTTATTGCAGTTAAAAAATAAGCAATGTTAATTATTGTTTAATAAGCTGGCTATGATCATTTTATGCTTTGATGATTTTGCAAGTTCGAAGGGGGGGGGGGTTCCCCCCTCAGGGATGGAAACTTTACGATTTCCGTTTCCTTTATGTCAGAAGAGTATTTGACCAAAGTTTCAAAAATTTATGAATTTTTCTCCTAATTGTCGTTTTTGGTCTCATTGCAATGGACTAGTTGTACGCTCTCTCCTAACTTCCACACCACACTAGCGCTCTGGTACTGGTGCACTGACATATGCATGCGCTTACAAAAGTGAATACTTATACATACAAACTTTATTTAGATAAAATCTTTGATTGATGCGTCTTCTTTTGTAAGAATAATGAATTTCTTTTGAAAATTGAAAAATCATTGCAACTTTGATAAGAATTTGTAATTGTACTACTGCAACAAAATGTATAGTGTTGATACTCATTCGACGCAGAAATTTATGCTCTATGACTTTCATCTATATGAATTTTAACATTGAATGTGTAGGGTTGAAGAAATCTAGGAAAAACTGACCAAACACCCCACTTCACTTCAGTTTTTTTCTCTCTAGGAGGGGAAGCTCCACCTGAGAGGTGGAAACTTTTCTTTTCTGATATCCTTGAGGTCAAATAAGTATTTGATCAAAGTTTCAAAACTATATAAATTTTTTCCCCTATTTGCCCTTTTTCGGTCTAATTGCAATGGACTAATAGTAGTATAATCGCTAATGCGAGACTTGATAGTTTTGACCTCCTAGTCAGTTTGACATCCATCTCCTGAGTATCTACATTGATATTGAGGATATGCTTCTTCATTGTGAACAGTTTCGTTTCGAAACTTTAGAGTCGAAATTGTTTTCTTCAATTCCCATCTTTTTGCTTGTAGATTGGGCGTTGTCTGGACCGCATGGGCCGTGTATCATGCTTTTAACAATAATATATTGTCGTTATCACTTCTTGGATCAAGTATTCTAGGGTTGATATTATTATCGATTTGATTGGGTCTCTGCTTGTCTTTTAACCAAAGTAAAATATGGAATTTTTACGTTTCGTTTTAATTAACATCAATTTTTTAAATGAACTATATTATATCTAGCATTATATATCTGTCCCGGCCCTGTATTTATTTAGCCTTCAGTTGTTTCTGATTTATGTGAAACTACTTCTTCCTATAAAATTATGTGACAGTAATTTTCGGATAATATTTGCTAAAGCGTGCTCAACTATAAGTGCATAACGAAAAACTTTAAAAAATCGATAATTAATTAAAAAATAATAGTTATTTTTTGTGCGATATGTTTTCGTTTAAAAATTCAACTTCAATTCATCCTTATTAAAATAAAAAATAAAACCGTTACATATGTTGCACACAAAACAGTTTCTTAATAATTGAAATATTTGCAGGCTATGTTTTATTGCATCATGCACTAAATATTATGAGAAACGTTTGTATGATTATTATAGGTACAGGAATCAGATTGATAAACCTATTTACCAGAGAATTTAAGATAATATAAACAGAGTATTTTAAAATATTGATATGGCGCCCAGCTAAAAAAAAACTGTAAAAAAAATTTTTTGATACATTTTTTAAGATGTCAGCAGATTTTTTGAAGACACAAAAAAAATCTGCAAAAGAATTCTTATTTTATTTTTCTCTAAATATTCTGCAGATATTTTGAAGACAGAAAAAATTTGAATTTTTTCTTCAAATATCTTTCTTTTTTTCAAGTATCTTTTATTTTTTCTTTAAATATCCTGCAGAATTTTTAAGACAGCAAAAAATCTGTATTTGGTGTTCAATTCAGTTTGAAGTTATTTAGCAGATTTTGACTACATCATTAAACTTGACCAATAATCTGTTGATTTTTTGAAGGTTTAACTGCAATTTCATAATATCTGCATTTCTCTAAATATATATTCTGCACCATATTCTCTAACATTGCAGCTTTATTCTCCAAATGATATAAAACAAAATTAGAATATATTTATAATTATTGTTTAATGTTACAGCAGACAGGAGTTTCCTCAGTTCCTTTTTCAATTAATTATATCGACCATATACTTGTATAGAAAAGGAATGCATCAGCAGAAAAAAATTCCTAATCGAAAATAGTTTTAGGCACTAAATTTTTTAAATATGCCATTGAAAAAATGAATTCTAAATTAATCTTTAACATAAATATTTGAGGTTTTACCATTTTAACCTTTTCTCCCATAATTTAATTAATTTCCAATTAGTTTTCCAACTGTCGTTCTGAATAGCTTTTTTCCTCCAAAAAGAAGGAAAAAGTGGAGCTTGCGCCCTTTGGATGAGAGAAGGCTTACCAGAAATATAAAAGGTGTAAACGAATTTATTGAAACACAGAATCTAAATTATTGAACAAAAATATTACTGATCTCATCTATTACTCATCTCTACGACTTTGAAACAAGTATTCTGACCGTGGTTGATTTTTATAACACTAAACAGCTCCACTAGAACTATGGTGACGCTAAAACTCAAATAGAATATTTTACCCCCATCTCGTGTAGTTTGGGATTGCTATGTAGTTAGTGTTCCTGCCTGCCAACTCTATGAACGCGGGTTCGAGTCCCGGCAAGGATGAGTTTGACGTTTTTTAACAATCTGAATCAACATCGTACAATTAAGTTGAATTACAAATTAGATTAATTAAATTAATTATAACATGAATTGAATTTAATAATTAAGCCTTGACTGCGGAAAATCTGAAGGTATTTGGAACATATTTTTCTTCAGATATTCTACATTTTTTTCTGCAGAAAATCTGAAGGAAACACGTTCCAAATACCTTCAGATTTCCTGCAGATTTTTTTAGCTGGGGCGGTTCTTCTAATAATAGGGGAAACTAGGGATAATTTACATAGTTTAAATTTTTCTTATATTTCTCGAAAATTTTGATAATGAGCACAATAAAAGGATATGGTTTTAAGAATGACAAATGAACTTATGCTAAATTTATGATCATTTAATCATATAATAAATATATTTCATGAAATCACCGACGATCAAGTATCCCTAAGGTTAGGGATACTTTTCTCTAGGATTCTTGACCCTAGATGCAAAGGGTACTTAAATTCTTTCGATAATTTGGATGTATAAGTGGAACTAAAATATTAGATTAAAAGTACTGAATTGAAAGATTCATAATTATCAGAAAATATTAATGAAATTAAAATTAAAAATTAAAGAATATTGCATTTATAAAACGCAATAAAATTCTAGTTAATAAGTTAAATTATTATAACAATTAAATTAAATTTAGGAATTAAATTAAATTAATTTGAAATTAAATAATCAAATAAAATATTGAAATAATTAAATGATAAAAATTATGGCTGAAACTTGGAACAACGTCACTAGCTCATTGAAAATTTGAAAGATTGGGGAAAATTAGATTAGAACATAATAGCACTGAAATGAAAAGAAAGGATTTAAAAAATGTTGTACAAAACAAGACATTGGAAAAGCTAAATTGTTTTACTCGGTTCTCCTAATGTTATAATGCAAACAAAAGCTAAATAAGAAAAATATATTCTTCCAGAACATTTTTGCCATCAAATAGACAAACTCAACCGAAATGGCGAAGCGTTAAAAGAAACCAAAATATGACAAATAGTTTGAACAAAAGATTTTTATTAAAATAATAAATGAATAAAAGCTGTTTTTTTCGAAAGCGAGGAAAACGGAATAAATATATTTGAATTCATTTTAAAATCCTTGCTAAAATAATTATTTGCATTATTTGAAATTATTACATTAAATTTTTTTATTTATTAAATAATTACATAAATTATTTTAAATAACTATTCTCTATATTTGAGTTGCCTTATTGGCGTCAAACTTCACCGCACCAGAAAATTGATCCCTACCACACAGTGTGCTTCGGTCGGCTACGATATGGAAGAAGTAACCTTTTGTTAGGGTCGAGTATCCCTAACTTGAATTTTTCTAAATAATCTAAAAACTAAGCCACTTAGAATTAAGATACTGCATAACGTCATATATCAAATTACAACTGAAATTATAGTTAAAACTCGGAAATATTTTAATTCATCATATCTTCAATAGTAAACTTTCAATCCACTGAGAAATGAAAAAGTAAAAATTCGATTTTGATCCTTAAAACATATTTAACTACACCCCATTACGATACTTTTTCAGATTGGAACGAAAATCCCCTCCAATGGACCATATACCAAATGTGAAATAAAAATGGGACACAAAATTTACCAATTATCTCACAGACAGAGAAAATCACGTAGTGTCATGTATCCCTACTTTCCCCTATATGAAAGGAAGTATTTAATAAAAGAAAATTTTAGTGAATTTTATTAGTACACGTATAATATAGAGTTTAGTAGTATTTTTTTTAGTAGCAAATAAAAAAGGACACATAAATTAAATAGAGTATAGGAAAATTCCGAACTTCTTTCTTGTTTTGTCAGATGCAAAAAATAACCCAATATTTAAGAATTTCATTGCTTCTACCAAATGTGAAGGACACTACTGACATTTTATATGTATAAGAATGAAACCCCATTTTAGCAATAACTACGAACAATAAATTTTTTATATATTTATTAGAATAATTTCGATGCACTTTTGAGATTCTCATCTGGAATTTAGTTCATGTACGTCCAGCACATGTAATAATTAATCATGTCGTCTGGATTAAACACCTGACTCTGAACAGCCACAAACAAGACAAAGGCGTCCAAAACTGGAAAAGCTATTTAGTCCTCTATTTTCCTGTCAAAGAATGGAGGAAATACAGTTTAGATACATTTACAACTTATTATATAGTGAGTGAACAAAATAAGGCTTTTATGTGACATAAAACTATAATTCAGTGAGTTGAAGCAAGAATATTATTTGCTTTCCTCTACTATTCTTTAAGAACTCGATTTCATGATTTCTTATATTCTTTTTCTGCTTTAAGACTTGTGATAAAAGATTCCTTGAGTGTCAATAAATATAATAGAAGGAGTAAGTAAGTATTCAATGAAGATAGTTTAAGGATAAATAGTTCAAGTTACATGTCGAAATCTCATAGAAATATAATTGTATAGTAATGGCAATAATTGATGACATGGAAACGAACATAATATGTGCAGGGAGCCCTATAACGTCCAAGATTAAGAAATCCAATCGTCCAAGTTGAGAACAAAAATCGATTTTTCACGAAACAAACAAATAAAAATAGATTAATTTATTCAAAAGCGGATTAAAAAAAATCCAAATCGGCAAGCGGAAAGTAAAAGGTTTTGTTTGGAGATAGATAAAAAAGAACATTTCGTCTTTTATTTTCAATATGGTTGGAGCTTCAAGAACAAAAGTCGATGGAAGAGACTGAAAATGACGAGAGCTTTCGAACAAGGTGTAAGATGCACAGATTAAAAGGCAATTTTAATTTAAGTGAAGGGCGGAAAGTCAGATTTCAGCTCATAACTTCTAAGCAATTGCGGATAGCAAAAAACTTTAAATACAAACATTGTTCGTTATTATAAGGCGACAATTCGCCTCATTTAAATTTTCTTTCAATCTTAAATTGTATAGGAGTTATGGGGAAATGAAAATTTCCACCTCTTTGAGTTGGATAGCCCATCTACGAAATGAATTATTTTTACGACCTAAGAAACTTGCTAAGCATCCCAATAATTCACTGGAAAGATATTACAATTAATGTATTTATAATAACTTTATTTTTAATGGGGAAAATTTCTTCCAGAAAATTAAACGCATCCCACAAGAGTCCAAGTATTCATCTCTACTTGCCAATCTCTTTCTGCACTTTTTAAATGGAATATCGTTTTAAATTTGAAATCGGCCTTCAGATTCATTGATGACCTCATTATATTCAACCATAAAGATAGCATTGCAATTAATAAAATCTGTATCCAAATGAACATAAATTAATCAAAACCAGTAGCTATCAAGATCCAGTTATTTTTCGAGAATTAATTATTGACTGCCAAAATATTTTAAAAATAGATATTTATGACAAAAGAAACGAGTTTAAATTCAACGTCCATAGATATATATTTTGGAACTCAAATATCTGTTCTAAAATTTACAAAAACACTATCGTAAATCAACTCATTAGGATTAACAAAACATGCAACGATAGAAATTATATTAAAAAACAAATTCAGTACCTTAGAAATAACCTTAATAGTATTAAAATTCCTACCTTCTTCTACGAACCCTTAATTAATGGCTTTAAGATAAAAGTAAAGGGTTGCATATTAGAGCTATGTCGGCGCATTTCTAATACTGTTGCAGGGTCACTAAAGCCAGGCAGGTCTAATATCATTACCTCGAAAATGTATCTTTTAGTCGTTTATTCCTGGAACTCAAAATAATTTCTACTACACGCTCTCCTAAATATCTATTAATTTTTGCCGTTTTCCCTTAATTTTCTCATTACTCCCTTTGTATTATTATTCCAATTTTTTCCATCTTTGGGAAAAAAGATTGATTCTTTCTTTCCCTTTTTTCTCCCGTTATCTTAATTTACATCCCTAGCATTATTGCCTCCATCGTTATTTTAATTGAACCTTCTCACCTCAAAACTTAGGCGCGAAAACTAGTAATTTGATATTCAGAAAACATCCTGCCTCCCAATACGTGACGCTCAGTTCTTCCTTCTGTCTACTAGTTGCCTAGTGACCTGCTGCTTCTATTTTTTTATGGTATGTACAATATTTTAAATTTTTGGTTTTCATTAATTTATTTCTCTTTTTGATCTCTCTAACATTTGGATGAAGACAGTGTTCTTTTAGTTGTATTAGCTAACATTGTTCGCAGAAAGTGTTGGGAATTTTTATAATTATTCTACGGTTAATATGGATAGTTACTACGTATTTCACCTTCCCTGATGAAGCATACTTTCTTTTTCACCGAAATACTTCCCGTCCTTTTGTTTCTTCATATAAATTTGAATTTGATACACACACATATATATTCAAGTCTTTCTATTTACCTTTACTCTTCAGCTTTAAAATGCAAGTAGCGGAATGCTTATGAAAGCTATGTTGGCGTAGTATTTAACTACAGAAGGGTCATCAAAGCCAAAACGTTCTCTTATGAACCCTGAAATAAGCGTTTTATAGCAACTATTTATATACTTGGTATATCTATTTATCAGATTATTTCAGCTATCTTTCATTGCCTATCATTTTTTTCAGACAATACATTTATTTTTCTAGTTATTATAGGTTATGTAATAATTATTCTTAAATTAATTTAAATAGGGCACATTGCACTAGATAAATAAAACTAATTGTTACTGGCTACTGAAAATATAAACTGTGTGTCGCGACGCTAACCGCTGACCTCCGCAAGTATTGCGCCAGCACCCTTGATTGTGCTTGCATCAGGATTTCACGGGTTTGTGGAGTTGTTTTACTTCCACATTGTTCGAGTTTTGAGAATCTTTTCTTCATTTTTGTTTCGAATGTCCTGTCAACTTTTGGTTTTCCTGACACTGTTTTTGTTGTTTTTGTTTTCCATACACGTGAATTGTTTTCTTTGTTTTTTCGGTGCTCCAGGGAAGCAAAGTTTGTGTACAAAATTAGGAAAGATAATTCTACACGCTCGTATGGGATTTCCCTGTCGAAAATGCATCCTATACGTTAGCATTCTGTTTATTATTTGACTGTTCTCTCTTTTTCTAAAATAGTTTGTATGTTTTTCTTCTAGTAATATTTCCAATTGATCGGATATACTGCTGCATTGAGCGCATTCACCGGTTTAGTTGAAGGATTTTCCTTTTCCAATTTTGTTTACCATAGTGTAACTGTATTTTTCCTATTCTGAATCAATTTTTCTTTGGAGCAGTTATTAATTTTTTTTCTTTCTGTCTGGTTCAGTTTGTAAGTCTTTGATCTTTGTGATCATTTTTTGACTGTTTTAAATATATATATATAATGATATGGAGTGATTATCAGGGATCTTCAAAGAATGATAAGTTCCGTGCAAAATTAGAAAAACTATGCAAGATATAAATTTTCTAAATGTTAAGCTAAGTTTCTTCTAATAAACCGTTTTATAGCTATGAATTTTGATTTTCAGCTTGGGACTAAGGTATATTTATATCGGTAATTTTTCCTTTTCTTTTTTCATTTTGAAATAATTTGGAACGTACTCCCTTTTCTCACCCAACAATTAGACTTCGTGGAGGGCTGATACCGTAACTCAATGGGTAACACGATGTGAAGGTCCCCAATCCTCCAGGCAATTATAATTGTTGGATTTAAATATTGGATTGTTTTTTTCTTAACTTTTCTATGTTATTTTAATTTTAAGCGAAATATTTTTTTCTAATACTTCATTATGTGTGATTATTTCTTCTAGATTCTGTTTATAAATACTTTTAAGGCTTTTGCAATATTTATTTGACTCAGATTTATTAGTATTTTTTTATTTTAATTACTTATGATATTTCTGATTAGTTCACAGAATTTTTTGATTTTTTCATGTTGCCTACATTTTTATTACGTTTGATTTAACTTGCAGAAGGCCACATACACGACAGATCTTTATTGGAATAGGGTTTCGAACCTTGATTCCTCCAGTCCCAAAACCGAAAAAATTGTATGTTCTAGTAAGAATAGCTAAAAAGGTGTTTTACTGCATAATGATAAAGTTCGTGCTTCGATTCCGGGGCTCTTTCAGTACTTTTAGAACAGCGATTCTCGACCTGTGAGGCGCGCCCCCTAGGGGGCGTGATAACACTAAATGAGGGCGCGAGCATACCGAAAAGAAAATATTATTAAAAAATTGATTAATTTTCTGAAAGCAATTACTTATTCTAGGTAATTTGTAGGGTTTATAATTAAGGTAGTAATGTAGTTTTAGGGTCAAAATATCAAAAATAAATTATTATTGTTTATGCTGTTATTGTATGAGAGGGAGGGGGCGCGATAAAGATTATGATTAAAAATTGGGTCGCAAATACCGAAAGTTTGAGAAGCACTGTTTTATAAGAATCATACGAAAACCTTGATTAAAAGGATGAACCTTTTCCTGACAAAATATCAAGATTTTAAATCAACAGGTAGAACTGTGACAAGAGAAAAGAGGAAAAATATGACGGAATTGTTGAAATTCATTTCTACCATTAAACATGATTATTATAAAACCTTAAGGACAAATCGACATGACGGGAGCTCAAATACATCTGACGAAAAAGACATCATTTATATTGCTGATGAATCAATTTAAACAAAGTAATAACAAAAACAGTAACAGAACAGTTATTATTCATTTTTGCTAAAAATCTTCAATAAAAAATGTATATAATGAAGTTTTTCTATAATAAAAAAATAAGTTGAAGAACGGATTAGATTTAATACTTTTCTTTCACTTGCCAAATTGATTAACTCTCTTAATCACGCAAAAATTTCTGTAATAATAACGATTACTCCAAGTATATTCTATCTTATACATTTTATATGGCGTTAGATAACAGATTCATCTGCAGTAATACAGTCTACGACATTTATTTGAATTCATAATTTCAAAGGAATTTAAAAAAACAATGCATACAATTTTATCACTTTTCTCTACTTTTCGTTTTATGTAGTTAATCTGTTTGGGAAGTGAGGCATTCAATTATGGACTGGAAAATCTTCCTTACTCAATCATTTGAGAATTTTTGGCTCGGAATCCTACATGCATGTTCCTCATAACTTAACCTCTAGAACTCGGCACATACCGAGAGAAAATATCTCCGTCATTCGGCTGCTTCTTTCAACCGAAGAGAACATTTCTTTCCCCCACTAGAATGACCAGTATGCCCTTTGTCACTCCATGCAGTATTGTTAAGGCATTCATTTTACAAAGGGGTGACGGGAAGGATTCCTGTTTGCTGCCAGTAAACATTCCCGTGTTAGAAAGGTCTCTAGATTTGGCTAAATATGTCTTAATAATTTTTAAAATTCTTTCCTCACACTTTTATTTTAATGAATTTGCCGCTTTTAAGTACATATTTTGATTTTATAATTATTATGCATTTTGCAATATGCAAGATTCCTTTTTTAAAGTAAATTATAAAATTAATACAGATTTTCTACTCGACTTTAAAGTATAGAATTTCAGGTACTAAGGGAGTAAATTTCACCTAATTGGGATGTTTAATAATAATCATATATAAAAAGGGCTTATATATAAGAAAGGGATGTAAATATAAGAAAAACATTATACAGATATTAATAATACACTAGACAATAGTTATTTGCGTTCTTAAATAGTTTTCGCTTTTTTATAATCAGTTATTAATCTAGTCATTTTTTTGTAGTTCCTTAAGAAGCTATACAAATAATTATTCAGTATTAAATATTAAGAAATTTATCATAACTGAAAGTTATGCATTGCGTTAATTAACATTTAAAAGAAGTAGGCAATTATAACTTATTATTAACATATTTTCTAGGAGCATTATACATTAAAAAAACAGTTAATATGTCAAAGTTGAACTTAAATGCCTCTGCAATCTCCTAACTACACTTCTCAGATATTACAACGATTCAATCGTGAACTCTTTATAATTTCGGTGCTTGCATAGTGTAGCAACAAATTATATGACTAGTTACAGGTCTCTAAGTATGCATACTCTATGAAGCTTGAGATTAAGCTTAGATAGTGACCTACCATATTGAATAATATCCTCACATATTTTCAAAAATATCCGACGAGACATGCAACAGAAGAAACAAATTTTGAGAGGTAAAAATGTATCGAAATTTTTTCCTACATATTTTACTTACAAAATTGAAGCCTTGTTTAATGTAAAAAGAAATAAATATCCTTAAAATCTTTCGAGTTCAAATATGAGCAAATGTGATTGAAAAAAATTATTGAAAGATCTCAAATAAGGAAATAACAGTTTTTAACTTAAATGAATATGTTTCAAAGCTACTGAATAAACTCAAAGTACAGCAGACAAATGAAAAATTTTTAACTGATTTCATATATTCCAATGAAAATAATTATAAAATATTGTTGCTGTGATAAATACACATTTCTGAATCTTTAAACTTCAAACAAAAATTAGTAATATATATTTTTGAATAAAGTTTGTCCCTAAATCAAACTGAAATCTTAAAAATTAAAAATTTGTTCTAAGCTTTGATATTTTTAAACGTTTGTATTAAATGTGCAAAAAATGTTTTCTACTTTTAAAAACTTTTTGGCTCTTTTTTGTTTATTGTATTATTATCCTTCCAAATACTTTTTCTGATTCTCCCACTCTAAATCATTCTCATCAAAATTTTCTTCGTCCAAATTCTTCATCATATTCTGAATCGCCATTTCCGTGAGATATTTTTGAGGCATTCTAAAATATCTAAGAAAAAATAACACAAGAAAAGAAAAAAGTCGTCTTTCATGTACTGCGTAAAACTATCGAATGGAGTATTTTTCAGAGTTTTGGAATTCGTTGTCCCTAAACATCTCCAAAAATGTAGAATAAGCGCTTACAATTCATAACATTGGCGGAAAATATCCCGCACTCAACTACTGACAATACAATACAAGGTTATGAATGGGTCGGAAACTTCTTCCAGGAGAAGGGGAGGAAGAAATGACACTCGATTGCTCGGTACAGCAGTTGTACCGGAGCCGAAGTAAAAGGGAAATAAATCTCTGGTACAGCATATGTACCGCCGATTGGAAAAGGTTAAGAAAGAAATTGGAACCCAAGAGCAAGAAATTTATTTTTGTTGGATAACCCTTTAACACCGAACCCGCACGATCGTGCGGGTTAGACATTAGCTAGCATTTCTGCTTCCTGGAGAGTTGTATTTAACAAATGCCGGAAAGTAACGACTGTTCTAGTTTCCATAATATCAGTAGTATATACTTTTCTCAAAAGACGGCAGATACAGTCCATATTTCAATTATAATGGTGTTAAATCTGTTTGCAAAAATTTCGCGCTAAGCATTAGAATTATTTATCTGTCGCAATTAGCTAATTATTAATACATATTTAATTGCTTAGATACCAATTGTTAATTTAATGTTCAAATAAGTGAAAAATTGGAAAATATGTTAGTTAAGAGTTAGTATAATTACTCTTTAGGCGTAATATTTGTTTACCCGCACGATAGTGCGTGTTCGGCTTTATTCGAGCTCACAGTCCGAAAATCGACTTCCTTTCTGTAGTGTCTTCTCGCGTGATCCTATGCATATATTGATGTTTTCTTTCGACTGTATCACTAAGTAACGGACTACTAACAGAAAGTTCTACACTTGGATTTTCCTCTATCATTGAAATCTTATCATCCTCCTTAGTTTACAATTGGGGAAGCAAGAAGAACTTAAATGGATACTATATTAAGAACAAAATTAACTTAAAAAATACATGGTTCACACACACACATTTCCTATCACCTAAAAATGAAATATTTTACATATAAACAATTTTTTCTGCTTTTAACTTTTTTTCCAAGAGAGTTTCACGAAATATATCCCACCGCCTCCAACGGCCTTAAGTATTCCTCGAGAAATTTACGCAAACCACATTGTCGTTTTTACCGTATCAGCACTCAAATGTAACAAACCCTTTCAAAGTATTTTAAAGGATCTCTTTGAAAGTTTCGTAACAAAGGAGACTACTAACAGAAAGTTCTACACTTGGATTTTCCTCTATCATTGAAATCTTATCATCCTCCTTAGTTTACAATTGGGGAAGCAAGAAGAATTTGGTGTCAGTACATATGTTTGTAATTATTCAGTTCGGAAAAAGAAAGTAGGTACAAAAGCCGTCAAAACTGACGCTAGGATCAGCGATCACGTATGTACATCTGAAAATACCGCCAGTCCTAATGATAGTGGGAAATGATGGGTGGTTCTTCCTTGAATATAATAAGTATAGGAAAGGAATTGAAAAAAATAGACATTGTCCGAGGAAATACAGGGATTTATTCTAAAGACGTAGGGGATTGAAGAGGACCATCCTACATCTCGTGAAGGAGCTGCAATTTCTATTGTGCAAGAAAGAATGAAAATCGAACAACCAGATATTGCATGATCCGCGAAGTTTCATTTGCCTTCTAAAAATACAGACTTCTATAATACCTAATTTCAGATGAAAGCACTTCTAAAACTCGGTGTGAGAAATGTGAGGTATATTTATATTCATCAAAAACTAAGATTTGTTTCAAATATTTTCATTTAAAAAAATTAGTGATTAAAATTGTAATTTCCTTATTTACAAATATATTTTTCTTATAAATTATAAATTGTTTATTACGATGCTTAATTAATTATTTCTTTGAGTAATTAATATTGAATGAAAAATAAATTAGTTGAAGCTTACATAGAGAATGCCTAACTCTCATGATCGTACGGGTTCACATTGACAAAGAAAAGTCTAACCCGCACAATTGTACGAGTTCACGTTGACACAGAAAGAGCCTAACCCGCACGATTGTACGGGTGCGCTCCTGAATTTGAGGAAAATGCTAAATTTTTAAAATTATTTTTTACAGTACCATTAGGATCCAATGGTACTTATAAACTAAAAAAAAAATTAAATTTAAGGATGAAAATATGTCCGGTCTTAAAGGGATATGAGAAAGAACCAAAGAATTATTGTCTCTATGATCCAGTTCCTAAAACCATTAAAGTATTAAGAAATGTTGTCTTAAATGAAGAAAATGCCAATTTGAGAATCTCACAACCATCATCGACATTCCTGTTTGCAATCGATGAGGATGATTCCAATACCGAGGATTCTGTAGATGAGGTACACTATAATTTGCTGAATAATTCCAACTCGGATAATACTGGTAATTATGGTCTTCGTCCCAGAAACACCCTAAGAGTTACTGTTCGATATGAATTAAATGTGGCAGATATTGTGACACCACAGACATATGAAAAAGCATTGAATTCTCCACAAGCAGATAATTGGAAGGAACCCATAAAGGAAGATTTAAATGCTCTTGAGAAGAAAGAAATGAAACGTCGGATCTCGTGCCTGTTCCAGAGACAAGTAATGTATTCGAATCGAAGTGGATCTTCAAACTAAAATATCTTCCTAATGTAGAAATTGAAAGATACAAAGCCCGACTCTGTGCGAAAGGGTTCTCCCAAGTGGAGGGAGTAGACTTCAGCAAGAACTTCTTACCAACTTCTAGATTTAACACCATTAGAGTCATATTATCTATAGCAGTACGAAAAAGATGGCAATCCGTACAAATTGATGTTAAAACTGCTTTTCTGTATAGTGAAGTCAGGGAGACAATATTTATGGAACCTTCCTCTGGCTTGAATTATGCCAAGGTTCTAGTGTATCAACTGATACTGTCTCTCTATGGACTGAAGCAAGCCTCCAGATGCTGGAATAAGACCTTCTCTACCAGTTTTTCTCCCCCCCAGGTGTCACGCGGGGACATAATGAGAGGGAGTGTCTGTGGTCAGGGGATGGTTAGTTTGAATAGATCTAGTCTTTTAACTCATATTGCGTTCAGCAGCGTAAAATCAGGGACAGAAGTCCCCTGCGTAAAAATCGCAGATCATTCTCAGTTGTTTTTTTAGATTTATAGAGTAAATGTGTATTCAAAATAAGTGTCAATTAACGGAGATAAAATTGAACGTTTATAAACCTTGAATATACCTATATACGTATTTTTAATAGACTAATGGTCTTAGTATCTTGCCTACACTGGTCTAGATCTTGTATTCACATACACGTTAACACATAGATATATTTCTAAAAACAAGTTTTTGCGGCTCATTGTTCTAAAATGTGGAACCCAAACTTCGAATTTTTCCTACAAATCGGTTACTTTCGCTTTCTATACTTTATACATGAAAAAATAAGGAACAAAGATTATTCTAACACATTTCTGAGTCAAATGGCGAGAGAGAACATTATTATCCTTTGCATTGTTTTGAGTTTAAAAGTTAAGTTAAACTTTATAAAGCACCAACAGCTTTATCTGCCAAAACGGATTCAAAGATAAGCAAACTTGAAACTGTCGCAGACTATTTCCAGTTTGTTATTTCAAGTTTTAAAATCCGAAACGCAGCATTTGATTTTGGAAGCCAGATGAGATCTGAAACTGAACTTTAAGCAGAAGAAAAGTGAGAAGTAAACTTAATATCCAGTTTGTCATCAACTAAGACTATTTTCATCCAACTGGAGTCTCAGGAAGTTATTTGATTCAAACGCCAAAACACAACGATAAACGATGTATGGGAGATCCTCTATATCTCGTTAACTACCCATGTTAGAAACATAACTAATGTCTTATTTTAGAAATAAAGGTGTAAGCGTATTTCATATTATGCCTGACAAAAGCATGACTGCAACATAATTATTGTATATCAGTGTATGATATCAAGTAAGTGGCAACGAAAGATGTTGTGCTACTTTGAATTTGATTTTTAGAAATAGTCGAGAGAGAGACGATTACGAGAAGAGATGAGTACGGTACGATTGAACGAAGTTACGTTGTATGCTATTACGAAGTGTATTGGTTGTGCTAAATAAATGTCTGTTTTGCCTTAGAAGAAGTCTTATGAATGTCAATCGAGTAGCCAACAAAGGGTATCAACAGAAGTTACAAAAATAGGAAAAGAGTCACGTGAGTAAAGTAGTCCTACGCCTTTAGCCTCAGCGGCTTTTTGAAAAAGACAGCCTCCAGTCATTTTATTAAATAATATTTTAACGTTTTGCTTAGTGAAATATTTTCTCACATCAGCGGAAAATATATTAAAAATGTGTATTAGAAGACAGCCTCATATTTTAGAAAAAATTATACTTTGACCTTTTATTTGTTTTGTAAAATTAGCAATTGTGACTTGTTCCCATTCTGCAAGTAATGATACAAATGTATTTTACATGCTATAAATCTTCAATATGCCATTTACACATCTTCTAAGTAAGCTCATCTGCAAAACATCTAGTAACACATATTTTAGGGAAGGTCATCTTTAAAATATCCATTGATATATCGTCTACGGAAGCTTTTCTTTAAAGTCTCCCGCTAAGCACATCGATCACAAATTCCACTAAGCAAGTTGTCAGGGTCTCCCACCCCACGCATCGTTGCAATGAGCATAAAATCTCCATTTTCTACCAGGAGGGATTAAGGAGGTGATGGAGCTATTTCGTACCTCATCAGGAAGTTTTGTGCTGTGTGGGAAGAAGCAGGTTTTCAAATTCCTGAACTTTTAATCACATTAGAGCTAATTAAATGATTGCCAGAGGAGTATGATCATTTGGTTCAAATACTCTTAGATTGACAGATGAAGAATTTACTCCTTTGGAAGTTTAAAAACAATTTGTTAATGAAGCTGGGAGAAATCAACTAAAGCAGAAGGATTCGCATCTAAATTCTACCAAGAATGCATATCATATTAGTTCATCTCGTGGACAAGAGATTGAAAAGAAATCTTCAGAACTCAGTGGAGCCGTGTTGGACCATTCAAGAAAATTTCGTCAATACAAGAAAAACTGTAACCCTAAAGGAATGGGCCTATTTGTGAGTTTTGTTCCCTGTGTTATGTATTTCAACATAGCATGAAAAATCGTGGGGCCTTCTTTATCAAAAATAATATATTTATTGGACGTTTTCCACAACACAAACATGTAAAACAAATACTTACACTTACATCACAAACATTACATCACTCACTTACATCGAATTCCATGTTCAATTCATTATTATTTTACGTTGCTAGGCAATGTTAGCAAAAAACAAATATATCGTTGCCACACTATGTTTATAACCTTTAGAAAAGAATTATACTAAACGATTTTCTGAATTAATTTCTTTTACAGCCAAACGATATTTTTAAATGAATTTCTTTTATAACCAAAATATTTTTTATCTAATTAATTTCTTTTCTTTAAATATTTTAATAGTTCTACAAATATATATATTTTTTATTCTTTACGAATATTACAAAATCTCCCCCCTCCAAAAAAACTTTAATTTATAATGTTTTTTCAAATTAAAGTTTGTATAAATTTCTCTATATGTCTATTATTTATGCACATTTTGCTCTTCAAGACACATTTTTTAAAACAATATTTGTATTTTTTTAACAATACAGAATATATTACATATATAAACAACACAATTTCATATGCATACTAAAAATACAACAGATTTTGATACAAACAGAATGAGAGTAAAGAGAGTACAGATATAAATGAGTTTCAAAACTGATAAAAAATCTCTTATCAGGCCAGGGAATGCAGCTTAATGAATCTACATTTTTATGGTTTTTTCCACTTCGATAAACTGCAGTATAATTATAAGGCTGTAATGCTAGTGCCCATCTCATAAGTCGCGGATTTAGACTCACATTATTTTTAAGCCAAACTAAGGGGTTATGGACCGTCATGATGACGAATTTAGTATGCCCGTCTAAATATCATTGTGGTTTCTTTACAGCAAATATTATGGCAGCGCATTTTGTTTCTGTAGTAGAATACTTTTTCTCAGTTTCTGAAAACTTTTTCCTAAGGTACAATACAGGATGTTCTTTGTCATTATCATCTTTTTGAGCTAAAATTACACCCATACCAGAGTTTAACCCTCTGAGTGGTTCGGTCTTCTTTGTAAAGCGATTCCAAAAGCGAGCGATTGAAGAACCTTTATCTGTTTTAAAAGTGTGCCTTCCTCCCAACAGAAAATGTTCCGAAAGCGCTGCAGATCGAGTCTTTTCCCCCCCCTGAACTAGGAACGATTAGCACCCCCATGGAGGGGATAACCGCAAGAATCTGTTCTATTCAGCTTGGAACCTATTCAAACTACAGTGCCAGGGGAATTCTGGGGTATTTATCTGGGCCTGGGATAATTGCTTTCGGAAGATCCCATCTATGGCGTGACTGAATATCTTCAAGATGCCCTCATTCTGCATATTGCCCGTGTCCATAACACCAGATGACAAAAATAAACGCCGTTACACCAGACAAATGCCAGACCGTTGGGCCAAAAAAATGAACGCTATATTACTTATTTTTTATGTTGTGAGTTTCTAAAAATATGAACATCATTGAAGTTGCATGAAAGCTGATATTCTTTAGATGTCTGTGATTTCAATTTATTTGTTGTTTATTAATAGTTGTATTTTAGATATTGGCTGTACTTCATATTATTAGTTGTCTTTTTTATATTCTTGACTTCAATTTATTTTCAGTCTACACGTCAGTATATTAGTCTACGAATGTAAAAATAATTTCCCTAATTTTAAAGATCAACAACAATGCCATTTATATATATATATATTTTACTAATCTCTATTTGCACTATAAAACTTTTCATATTGTTTCTTGATTTAGTATTCGGTAAAAGGCAGAAAATTTAGAGCCGATCACAAATATAAACAGCGCTTAACTGGATTAATCCGTTTTGTATGCACATAAACACTTATTATATAGATAGTCACATAATAATCTATATTCCAAAATAGCCAACGATAATCAATATATATGAAGGATTATAAATAACCTTCTTAACCCTGAATAATGTTTTAAATAAAATAATATGCTACAAGCCTTTTGTAATGAAACTCGTTACATATGCGTTTTAAGAGAACGAGTTAATAATTCTCAAACTAAAGGTTACATTTTGAAAACTAATGCGCTAAATATTGGAAGAAATAGCTTATTCATATACCTTTATTTAGTACGCAAGAGATTATCTTCTATTATAATAAACGGAAATTTAATTCACCTGAAATTTGAAACTTTGATACTATTGTCCAGGTACTAGAGCATCCAGTCGCAAATTTTTCCAATTTAAATTTGGGGACGTTCAAATATTACGTAAGCACCCAAGGGGGGGGGGGGAGGGGATTTGCGATTTGCTTATTTTTGCTGACAAGGGAGGAAGGGGAGTATGAGTGATGCTTACGTAAGATATTAAAATCACTTTATTTCCGAAAATCTCTTGTAACTTGCACAAATAATTTAATTTAAAAAAATTAAATTTGAAAAAAAAAAGATAAATTTGGCAAAAGAAAATTGATTTTTGAAAGCTTAAACTTGAAATTGTAAGGAAATTAAACTTACATTTTTTTTTTTTTTTTTTCATTTTAAGCCAAGTTAGAGTTTTTACTTTCTTGTATACGAATATACAAAGAGAAAATTGTAATCGTCAAAAAATTCGAACTCGAGATTTTGACGAATCTACATGTTTTAGACCTCCCTGAGTCCGAAAAACACAATTTTGGAATTATGTCTGTCTGTGTGTCTGTGAACACGGTAACTCGAAAACTATTAGAGCTACAGGGATGAAATTTAGTATGTGGTCTTTAAACATAAGTTTTAGGTTTCTGTCAAATTTTGGACAAAATCCGTCCACGGGAAGTCTGTCTGTCCGCGGTCATGTGAACACTATAACTGAAAAACTTGAATAGCTAGATGAATAAAATTTGGTACACAGTTTTATCATCATGAATGTAGGTCCGAATAAAATTTTGGGCCAAATCCGTCAAAGGGTTGACTGTCTGTCGGTCTGTATAATCGCGTACTTGTAAAAATTACATCTCCTAAACCCTTTGGCTTAGATAAATAAAAATTGGTATGACGTTTGCTAATATTAATTATAGGTCTGTGCCCAAATTTCGTTTGAATCGGTAACGAAAAAGGCGTTCAAATTGCATAATTAATTTTTCTAATCCGATTCTCCATACGTATGCGTACTGGTAGCAATCTCTGTGCACGCGGAAGGATTACATCACTTTTCCCCTGTTTTACTTGCGTACTGGAAGCAATCTCTGCGCATGCGCAAGCTAACGAACGAGGTCTTCTCCTGTTTTCTCCTCTGCACACGGAGCTTGTGCATTGGCTACAGTTTGATAGAAAATAAATATTGCTAACTTTTAATACATACGCATCTCTTTCAATATGATTTTTCACCTAAATATTTTACTATCACTATAATCTACAATGAAAAACCTTCTGATAGTCATTGAATTCTGGGTTACAGTAGGTTCGATTTTTTTATCCACGCAGGGGTAAGGGAAATGACAAATGTTTGAGAAGTATACGAGAAAGTTTAGGGGAGGTCACTCCCGCTGGTTTTATTTGAATTAAATCCTAAAATTTTTAAAATTAGATTATTATTGTTATACGTTTTGTAAAAAAAAAGAACGGGGAGGTGCTGTTTGCTTACGTAATTATAAGAGGGGGGTTTGCGATTTGCTTATTTTTGCTGACAAGGGGGGGAGGGGGTCAAAAAATACCAAAAAAAATGCTTACGTAATATTTGAACGGCCCCTTTAATTCTTTATTTACAGTTTTTTTTATCGAAATGTAATGGCATATTGAGTTTCAGGGGCATTAAAGTTTTTTTTTACCCGATTGAAACGAAAATTGGACAATTAGGGTTAAAAGACCACATACCAAATTTCATTTATCTAAGTCGTTGCGTTTAGGAATTATCGTGTTCAGAAGCATGCGATTACAGAAACCAACAGACAGTTAACGCGTCGAGGCATTTCGTCCAAAATTTAATACGGACCTACATTCCTAATTTTTAAAACTGTGTACCAAATTTTATCTATCTAGCTGTTTAAGTTCTGAAATTATCGTGTTGATATGAACCCTAACCTACAAATTTTCCTTGGACGGACTTTATCCAAAAATTGATTGAAATATACTAATTTTGTATTAAGTCCATATAAAAGATTCCTTCTTTCTAACTCTAACCGTTGTTGAGTTATTGTGTTCACAAACATAATTCCAAAATTGTGTTTTTCGGACTCGGGGAGGTCTAAAAACTGGAGATTCGTCAAAATCTCGTGTTGAAAAATTTACGATCAACGATTATAATTCTTTCTCTTTGTATACTTCGTTTACTAGAATGTAAAAAAGATCAAACTTTTTTTTCCTGTCAATTTTACGAAAATGCGCTAGCTACGAAGTAAAATATTATTGAATTTTTTTTTCTACAGACAATTTTTTGCAAACTTCGCAAAATCAAAGAATAAGGAGAAAAATTTAACACCTATTCGAAATTAATCAGGTGCCTTTTCACAATTTATAAATGTCTTGGACGTTATCGGTGTGATATTCAAAAACATTTTTGGGCCTTTTCATACCAAATATAAAGGAAATTTAACTAACATAAAACTTACACTTTACTGTTTTTCTTAAAAAATAAAATTATAGATCTAATTCAAATATATCATACAGCTTGGAAAATAAATAAGAGTCTCATTATTATCCATTAAAGTTCAGAATGAAAATAAAAACCTGTATATAAATCAGAATTTTATTTAAAAAAATTATACTTTACAAATCACAGCACACACACAAGATATTGTGATAAAACACACTGTCTAGCATGTGACGGTGGAGTTTGGAAATAATTCAATGCCTGAGACTACTATTATTATTAGAAGTACTGTCTTCAAACTCGTTAATAACGTGTCGGGATGCATCATAGGTTTGTAACACATATTAGTGGATTCTTGTCTCATAGCATCTATTAAAATTCAGCTCGCAATTGGCATAAGAGCTACCAAAAGCAATGTAATTCAGGCATTTAGATTTGATCACTTAATGAAGAATGCATATTAGCAAAACTATAACGCTCAAGGAACTAGTGCATAAATACAGTATCATTGAAGTAAGCATTGATATTTTCTTAGAAATGGTTTTGTGTTCTTACATTTTAAAAAAGAAATAAACATTTTCACTGACTATTGAAATAAACTTAAACTGCAGATGTTATCAGACTCTTAATAAGATAACTAAAAGTCTGTTAAGATCATTAGTTGATATTATTCTTTACGTTTCCATGTAAACCAAAATTTTCTCTAACAAAAATACAATATTTTAAAACATAAAAAATAAAATTTTCATCCCTTTTCTTTAACATTTGTTTCAATGTTTGTTCAGAGTGAGCAAAAAATAAATTGAATAATAATTATTTGAAAAAATAATTGTTTTTTTTCGGAATTTATTTCATTTTGATGAATTTAAAAGAAATTCTAAGTCGTGTAATATAGAAAACTCATCTAGAAAAAAAACTGCTATAGTTTTAAAAAATCACACCTAAACCTTAGTTATTTTTTTTTCAATTCAATGTTATATAACGAAATAAACAACCCCCCTCTTTTCTTATCACCCCAGGCTTCTCAAATTTTTCTATGCTTGAATGGGGTATTGAAAGAGATTGGGCAACAAAATCTATTTTACTTAACAATTCGATTAAAACATTGATGCATTGAAATAAAATCTTATATAACATAAGTGTATTACAGGGAAAACACTTGAAACATAATACAATTTCAATCCATGCTGACAAATATTAAACCGGACTTATACAGAATCCAAATTCGGACACAAACAACTAGAGAAAAAAATCCAAAACTGACCTTCTTTCTGAAAGAAGACCTCAATGCATATAGCGTTAAAATGCCCCAAGCTATAGGGGTGTGGGGTCTTGGATCCTGTGGTATCTCTAATTTGCAGTAAGTACATTCTTATCAGCACTCATTGTGTCGACCGCTACCCTACCCAGCTAATCAATCAAAATGTCAAAATACGGAAGGGGGAAGAAATTCGGAAAATTACGCTCATCGCGCTTTAGAGACAGTTCACAAGAGACGTATATTTCCGGGCTGACCGCTTTCGGCGTATCTCTGACCACACGTTGAAATGCGTGTTATCCGCTTATGGGATAGTCCAAGGTCGACGTAGAAATACGTGTGAAACGCTCAGAGGGTTAAAGCATCAGTTTGTAGCATAAACTCTTTATTGAAACCATGTATGTATAGTATAGGCTGTTGCGACAATTTTTATTTTAATTCTATAAATGCTCTTGTACATTCTTCTGTCCAATTTATCTTCCCTTTCCATAGCCTCCCTTTTAAGGTTTCTGTTAAAGGTGCAACTATAGACAAGAACATACCCTAATAGCACAGAAAAAACGGCCAATATTTTAAGAATAATGTTGTGGAATATCTCACTCGTTATCCTGCATCATTCGGCGCGAATAATCCGGACGTTTGGCGGACAAATCTGTGATTGGTTGATGTTCCTTCGGTAACCCTTAAACCCAGAGGGGGTCACCTAGGGGGGTCACGAAACACTCGACGCCTCCTCCCAAAGAAGGCGCAAGAGTTGTAACGCATTCAGACGTCTCCCAGACTTCTGCTTATTTCCCCTTGCCAAATTATTTTCTACAAGAGGTGGTATTGAGGTCAATAGCACGGCTTGAAACGCTTTCATTCGTTTGATACTTAGAAACATTCGCTTCATGAAAAATGCGAATGTGATTCTAACATTAAAATGAGGAGATCGTTTATAGATTATACAAAATAATTTATTGAAATGAAATGAAAACTGAAGAACTATTTATGATTGCAAAGAATATGATAAAATAAACAGAATCTACATTTTATAGCTTTTAGCAATTAAAGAAAACAAAGCGATTGAATTATCTGTAGAAGCAATGAACTGTTTTAATTTTACTGCGATGAAATGTATTGTTAAAAATACTATATAAACAAAATTCTAAAAAAATTGTCAAAATTAAGGAAAGAAAATGTACGACAATTAAATTAGTATCATTGAAAAGAATTTTTTTTTTAATTTTAAGACGGCATAAAAAATCTTTTTCTACAATAATATGAAACAAAATGCTAACTTTACTGATGAACTTTGCCGACTAAAAAAAGCAAATATTTTCATATTGCATATGCAAGTTTGCTCATTGAGAAGTGAAATACACATTTTCTATTAACCTTATTTTTAACTGAAAATTAGAAGATTGTATTGCATGCAAGATCAAAGAGCTTAGAAAATATTGAGAGAACAAGACAAAGAATTAATAATATATAAATAAAACAAATTTCATGATTAAAAGAAATACAAAAATTTATATCAAGATAAAATTCTTTTTATGAAAAGTAAATAAATCTTATGGAGGTTTCCTTTAAATCAAAATTTGGTTTAAACTTTATTTTACAGAACTTTTTAATTGAGACCATTTGTTCACAACATCGCGAATGCCTAGTATATCTCACTATGTATTTTAAAGAAAAGAGTAACATTAATTAATCCAAATGTTAATTATTTATGTTCGTTTGAGTATATCCATCTTCAATTTCGCAAGGTTCAGAATGAGAAGAACAACTTTGAAACTTGAAGGTAGAACATTTCATAATGTAAATGCTGCTTTTGAAATATTTACTAAAAACAAGCATTTTTCACTGAATTTAGAAGTATTTGCAATTCAAGCATATAAACATTCTTATTCTTCTGAATAATATTCTACTATTTATCGATTCTTTAACTAATTATTTTTCTTTACTGGAAATGACAAAAAAAAAAGTTTCAAACACTGAAAATATAGAATAAATTTGTTCGTGAATCATAGTAAGTTTTCTAATTATTGTATCAATATTTCGTGATACATTTATATCTTCATTTTATTTCAGTACATTCACTTTACAGAGACAAAGTTTTAACGAGAGTATCATTATGTATAATATTTCCATAGAACACGAAAAATTTTAGAATTCTTTCCCTAATACAGTACAGTTGAAAAGAGATTTTACGAATTAGCAAGTAATTTTCTGTGATTATTAGAAAACGTTGTAATTATTGCGATAAGTATTTAAAAAATAATTATTATTCGAGAAAGTTACTGTGCTGTTGGACATACAAACTTCTCGTGGAAAAAGAAAACTAATGAAGCACAACAAAATAATAATAATAAATCGAAACTGACTGGTGCATATACGATTTTTTAAACTTTTGTTGACATGTGCTGTGATAATAATATTGATGTCGTCTTCCTCGGATCCTTAAAAATAACCCTTGGATAATTTTTCAATTCCTGGAAATTATTTTAAAAAATCTCTTACTGTGATGGCTAATTGCAAAGTTTTTAGCTCAAATTCGTAACTCGAAAGTTTTCTCTGGTTCTTTCCTATTTCCTATTAAAATAATAAGATATGGTCTATATTCCTATTAAAATAATAAGATATGGTCTATATTCCTAGTATTTTGATTCATACGATGTCAAAAATAAAAATTTTAGTCCTTCTGAATTATTTCCATTATTTAAGTATTTCTTATCTCGTGCCTTTAGTGATAATAAGAGAACAATTTTTAAAGGCTTTAATTCATCTAGAAGATCGTAGAAAGTTTTTTAAATGGATAAAGATATAAAACTGTTAGGTGATTAGAGAGAAAACTGCAGATTGGAAATCCAGTTTCTGCAGAGTCAGTTTCTCTTACAATTTAAGTTTTCCTATTATCTCCGTATTGTATGTTTCCAATCTCTTATAGGAATTATTATTTTTCATATGATTAACAGAATTCCTTACTGTCCAATTCATAAATAATATTTACAGTTCTTCTAAAAATATTTCATTCAAAGTATTTCAAAAATTATTAATATGTATTATAATTAATTATTAATATTTATAAAATTATTAATATTTAAAATCATAATTCTTATTTATTATTATTAATATAATAACCTTTGAAAGACTGTTCCTACAATAAAAGAACGAGAATACATAAAAGTTCTCATTCTGGCATTATAAATTAAATCAATAGAAATCCAAACAAGTGTAAAAGCGCAAAGAAATCAATGATAAAGAAAAGGAAGTTTTATAAATATGGTTAATTAGAAACAAAGCCTAAAATTATAATCTAATCTTTCAATTAATCTAATAGATCAGCTGTAAAAGGTTTATTTCGGGACATACTTGGTAATTTTGAACTGCGTTTGCATAACGAAGAGGACACCTGAGCTGGCACCTCCTTCTCCAAACTTCCGCGCCCCACCCGCATAAGGACGTCTGACTCTGACATACTTAACGTGTGCCAGGCCTAAAAATACGGCTATAGTTAGTGAATCGGAATTCGAACCTGGATCCCAAAGGCTGCGAAGCTGAGATCTTACTACTAGGCTACTGTGACCTTATGAAAGAGAATAAAAAGAATAATGTAATAATTAAAAATCATACATATTTACGGTCTTAATCAGAATTTTGGATAAATCGGTAATATTTACAGTTTTTATATTGCTTTTTGATGGTTATATTAAATAATTTAACATTCTTTTTTAAAATTGGTTTGGGAAAAACACATTAAACTGGTGAGGAAGATGTTGTTGCGCATAAAATGTAAGTTTAGTGTACATACGTAAGTTTAGATACATATCAAAATATCTATAAGTTCAGATAGCCTTAAAAATTTTAGTTTTTAGGAACTTATTCACCACAATCTTTTTGAATCGACAATTTGAAAAAAAAAATATGAATTATTTTCTATAGATATTTCAAATGAATAAATTTTTTATAAGCGTATGGATATATTTCTATGAAATCAATAAATCATTAATAAAAAGAAAATAATAAAAAGTAAGTTTTTTAACCCAATCTGAATTAAACTCTTTCTATAAATTTGTTGGATAAATTTTCAGACTTTAAATATAGGATAAGATAATTTTCATATTCTCATGCGTATTTTTAACAAATTTTTTCATTTTAAAATGCATTTGATTTTATTGTTAAATATCAGGTACAGAGGCTGTTCGCACATTTTAAAACTTTTTTTGTGGCATTTTAAGAACTATTTTACATAATTTTTTTGTGTTTTAAATATTCAGTTTCATAACCCTTAGTCTTAAATATCTTTCTGCACCGTAACTTGTATAACATTAATGCCTTTTGTACATCGGAAGAGGTATTTTTTTTTTTTTTTTTGCCTTTCCTCTTAAACAGCTTTCCAAAGACCACAAAATGCTTTTAGTTCGACGTTTAGGAGAGGGTGATAGACCATTTCCATGCGCCTTGGGGGGGAGGGGTAACTCACAAAAGAGTTCGCATAGCAATGTTGTCTGACCCTTTCTTTGGTTTTATTGTGAAAGTAAAGGCCTGCGAAGTCCGTGAGAAGGGGGGCGGGGGGCTTCACAACGGGCTGTACTCTCATTTTAAGAAGGGTAGGCTGAAATTGAAAACTTGATCTCACACGAAGATGACACAGTGTTGTTACGAAACCTGTACAACCCCCAATGCTGGATGAACGGTCATAAAGCATCCCTCCTTCTCGCGGCAAGAAAGAAAAAAAAGAGAGGAAGCAATAAAAACTTGTTTTGTTTGTTTATTTTATTTCGCTCTGCTGCAGGCGTCGGGGAAAGTTTCTAGTAGTAAAATGGCGGTAACAGAATTCTCCTATTACAGAAATCAATAATTAGAAATAGATACTTTAAATGAAGGCCCAATTCCTTTCAAGATTACTCCGATTGGAAATATATATTTGTATTGCTTTATATTGAGTTCAAAAAAGAAACATTCTAGAATAAAATATTTACTTTTCATTTACTTTAAAATGTTAACTGAACTGAAATATATAAGAAACGTTTCCAATTTTTTTTTCTGTTTATGCATTCCTATTGTTTGGGTCCAATTAGATGACATGGACTGAACAGTTACTTGACTACGTTAGGGACTTTCATAAAGAAAATGAAAAGAGCATGTGCAAAGCTACTAAAAGAACGAGGGTTAAATATTTAACCCAATTTGAAGTTTAAAATTACTTTGTTAAGAGAACCATGAATATTAAATTATGCATAAGAAGTTCAATTGTAAATAATCAAAATTTGTATTCCTGGCGAACAAGCTAGTCGCTGAGGTCTGCAAATCGAAAATATAATTTAATTTTTTAGCTATTAAATTTATAGACGTTTCTGTTACCTCTTATAGTAACTGCATTATTTAGTTGATTGGAAAGTGTATGTTTCAGGTAATTTTAACACGTAAATAAATATTTTTTTTTAACTACAGATATTTTTACTCTTAAAATAAAGATTTTTTTTATTAAAAGCGTAACTAAACACATCGATAGCTTTAAAATTCATAGCAACCATCTAAATAATAATACCATAAATAATAATAATTAAATTTTAAATGATTTCAAACTAACTATTCTCTTAAAGAAGCAAAGTAAAATATAATTGCTATGTAAGTGATATCTATCCAAAATTCCTCAACAAGAAGAAAAGAAATTAAAGTTTCAGGTTCATAATTATATCAGTTCAAGCTTTGAAACCGCACAGTGTGAATAGCTCTTTGAGAGTCCATTTGATCTTTCTCAATTTCATTTGTCGGTTTTTAGCGTAAGTACGTACTGAAAAAAGAACTTATAATAATTTACCGAATTTAAGTGTGTTAAGTTGTCATGAGAGAATTGTTTACGTCATCTCTGCACACAACAGGAATAGAATGTATTCTATAATTAAGCAAGTATGTAAGCAAGAATAATAATAGAATGCATGTATTAAGCATGTATTCTATTATTATTCTATATTTTATAATTATTCAGTTCTATGCGTCGTTATGATCGACTGCTCATGATCCCTCCCATAAATTTATTAAAGAATATGGCGGAAAAAAACTAAACTAAAAATTAAACTAAAATAAATGATTAATTAAAAATTCGTCTTGTTTATTTCTTATGTAATATTGATTAAAACTTAAATAATATCGGGTTATCCAAAACTGTTTTCATTTTTGCCCCGCATCTATTAAGGCCGGCCCTGGAGACAAATAGCTGCCCGTGTAATGTAACATCTAATTGCATTCTGTCGGGGCCAACTTAACTTTCGTATTCCTTCTGTAAAATACGCATCTTATTACAATAATAAAATGGCTCGGCACATTTTAACCTAGAAACATGTAACTGGAATAAAACATACTGATAAGAGTAACTGAAACATTTTTCAACGTACTTTAGGTTTTTCCTAATGTGCTAATTATCTTTAAAAAACTTTGTTTGCAGATCAGAGTAAAATTTATGAAATAAAAAAGAAGGTAAATTCCTTAGTTTTCGACAATAAAAGAGAAACAGGAAAATAAATATTTGTTTAAATAATAACCAGCGGGAGTGGTCTCCCCTAAACTTTCTCGTATACTTTCTAAGTGGAGATTCGTCAAAATCTCCAGTTCGAATTTTTTTGACGATTACAATACTTTCTCTTTGTATACTTCGTATACGAGAAAGTGAAACAAACAAACAAACAAACCTGAAATCAAATATCTGTTGCCACGTTTCAAAAAAAAAATATTACTTGGAAGCAGGTGCGATAAAATAGGCAATGCAATGAATACTAAAGCGGAAACTCTGCTTTGGAATTGAATTACCAAGAAAGCAATTTAAACACATTTTAACAATTACAAAAGCGCGTGAATAAAAGATTTGCAGAAATAATTAGATCAGTTTGAATTTTATTTACAACAATAAAAAAATTGTTACAATTCATGTTTGTAAACATTATTTATTGTTATAAATAAAAGTTACAACAATAACAGATTGCTACCATTACGCATGTGCATGAGAATCGGATTAAAAGAAATTGAATATGTAATTTGAACGCCTCTTTTTGACGGATTTTTATACGGACCTACATTCATGACGATAAAACTGTGTACCAAATTTTATCCATCTAGCTATTCAAGTTTCTGAGTTATAGTGTTCACATGACCGCGGACATACAGACAGACAGACTTCCCATTGACGGATTTTGTGCAAAATCTGATAGAAACCTACAAATTATGTTTAAAGACCACATACCAAATTTCATCTCTGTAGCTTTAATAGTTTTCGAGATATTGTGTTCACAGACAGACACACAGACAGAGAGACATAATTCAAAAATTGTGTTTTTCGGACTCCGGGAGGTCTAAAACGTGGAGATTCGTCAAAATCTCGAGTTCGAATCTTTTGACAATTCCACTACTTTCTCTTTGTATACTTCGTATACGAGAAAGTAAAAACGGTTTGAATTGTATTGCAACAATGAAAAGTATTGTTGCAAATTATGCCAAAAATAATTTTAAAAATTCGTTGCTATTAGCTTTAAATTGTACAATCCCTTAATTAGCATAATGGAGAAGGTAATTTTTAGCACTTTCAGATGATTTTAAAAGTGATTTTTGTGGTGTAATAATTTCTAAGTTCATAAGATGAAAGGCCAAATTGCCGCTTAATTTTTAATTTATTTAAAATTCAAACAAAAAGGTTTCCACGATGCACATTCCCGCCCTTCAAAGTACGTTTTTGCTAAATTCTATACCTTTAGGTTGAACGGTCTGCCTTGTAGAGAGCCAACACACATAGATTCTATTTTATTATTAATAGAGATATTTTATACTTGATTACAATGTTGAAAAAATTCCTGAACTACTTCGATAAGGAAATTTCCATGATTACAAAAAGAGAAACCCTGTTTTTGAACTTAAAACCTTTCATTTACCAAGCTATCGTGCAAACCCCATCTATTGACAATACGAAACTGCAAAATTAAAGGGGAAAAAGTTGAATTGGGACCTGTACCTAGATTTGAGCGGTATTATTACTTCAATTCTATAAAATAAAATATTTTGTATAATAATATATTTTGTATCATGTAATCAACATTAACTGGATCACGTAAACTATATATATTTTTCCCATGCCATTCTTTTATAAATTTTACATTGCAGTCTATTTTGAATTCTTGTTAATGCCTTTTCTTGAAAAGAGAGAGAGGGAAGCAAAAATGTCTTATTTTTTGTTTCATGGTAAATATTAGCTTATATTCTACGACAGTTAGATTAATTTGCACTCTTTGGGGAAAATTGGCCCTCATTATTACAGTTTATTTCAGTTTTTATCATATAACCAACATTAACTGGATCATGTAAATTATATATATATATTTCTATGTTTTTTCTTAAGTAAATTTATCAATGTAGTCTATTTCAAATCTTTGTTAATGTTTTTTCATTAAGAAAGTAAAAGAAACAAAAATGTCTTTCCTTTTTTTTTATTCGTGGTCTGTGAATGTTAGCTTATTTTTTTCTATTAATTAAGGTACCCCATTCATTTTTAAAGACCAATTTGAAATCTCTTTTTCAGTTTGGAATACACATTAGCTTTGTTTCGTATTCGTAATTTTCCTTCATTTTTCAGTAACTACTAATATAACTACATGCCCTACTAATGGAAGGCATTTCTCCTTTGTTGCTAAAACCGAGTAAGAAAAATTTAATCTAAGGAATTTAAAATTAAATAATTTTAATCGTGTTTTCGTTATATTACTCGATAAATTGGTTTTAACCCTATTGGCGAGTAATTTATTCATTTAGATTCTGTTTAAATTATGAAATATACACCCATGGTACCGTACCATGTTATTGGTGGCAAAGTTGAATTCTTGATGTGAATCTTTAAAAATAATATGCTATGCTGTTACTAATACCCTACTTTAGTTTGAACTCATTTAATCCTGCTTTGTAGAGCGAACTATTAGAATTTAATTTTGGTGTAGGGTGAACCTTGAAGAAGGGAGTCAAAATCACTGAGATTTTGTCTTCTATCCAAACATTAAAAAATACTAAAATAAAATGCAAACTTATAGGATGTCTAAAATTAAATTTCTTAATTCAAAGTCTTTTCAATCTCATCTGAGTCAAAATATACTGGAAAGCCAGGGAAGGCTCTCGTCGCAAAGAAGAAGTGCTCCTTTAATGTGGAACTTGCAAACCGCTTAGCTAAGATTGCCACCAAATGTTATTAAATAAATTCCATGCTATCGTTCTTTTATCAAAGGGATTTGTTAACAAAGGATTTGCCTAAAAATTAGGGAACTTTGGATAAATTTGTCACCCGCCAAGCGTGTGAAGGATTATATGTCTAATGCTAATAACCGCTTAATAACTAATGCATACTAAATGTCCATTCATATTGCTATCCTCTGATCCCGAATCCGAGACTTTTTTATTAGGCATTTCCTCTCAACCCTATATAAATGCTTCTTGCCTATATTACATTTTGCTATTTATTGCATTGCAAAATCTGGCAAGGACTTAAGGAATAGATGAAAATGATAAATAATTAGATTTTTATAAAGTTAGCATTTCTACCACAGAAAAAATTGTTCATAAATGAAATAACAAATATAAATACTATACTTCATAAATTTATAAAATACAATTTAATATGCGACTTGTGAGAATAAAATTACTATATGTAATCTTTCCTCATTTATCTTTCATTTTTTTTATAGCAAACTCATCGATAATATAATCATAATTAAGTTTATTTATTAGTTTGGGTTTGATGGATAAAATGACCATCGAAGTAAATTGTTCTTGGTTATAGATAGATTTTAATTATTTTCTATCTTGAGAAAGATTTTTCTGAAAATCCGGCGGTAATTAGCAAGATCTCTAAAAGTTTCAGAAAAGTAACAAAATTTGGATGCAATCTAAATAAATAATTTTTAATCTTTTACGAACCGAATGAGTATCTAAGTACAATGCATTTTTTTAAAAAAATCCATCTGTTGTATATTGTTGTTTTTAAGCACTGTTTATAAGTCTTTTAAGGAACTGACGTATAAATGAAAAGATGTATAATCGAAAAGAATTATAATGCATGCGAATGAATGTGATGAAACGACGTATAAATGAAAAACACATGAACGGTGCTTCACTGCATTCATAATCCTGTAAGGCCAAACTCGATGACAAATTCTGATTTCATTAAATAAATCAGTTTAGTCGATTTTCATTTTGAAAAATCAACCACTTGGAAGGTTTGGGAAGAACTGGGAAGGTTTCCTCCATTCCATTCAGAGCAGAAGAGAGGTCATAAAAGGCCTCCTACCAGTCTTCCCCCTCCAGACGGGGGGAGAAGACCTCCTTTACCCCAATCACAGAACAAGTGACTGTTGACGTCATTACAAAATACTGAACGGTTGCTACAATTGTAATAAATCTTGAAATTGGCGAAACTTAGATAGCAAAAATTGCGGTTCTTGCCTGTTTTTCGCCAAAATTGCGTTGAATAACGAGAGACGTCGTATCAGAATATTCCAGCATTGCCCGTTGTTCTGATGGCATTCCGCGACATTTGTGTGCTATTAGGGTAGGAATATAATGATTATAGTATCCTGCTAATCCTAGAAATCTTCTTACATGACTTTTTGTGGTCGGCACGGAAACTCTAGGACTGCTTTTACTTTCACTTCATTAGGTGTTCTTATACCATGACCTACAATGTGACCCAAGTACTTTACTCTATCTTGAGCGAATCTGCATTTTATTGGTTTAATGGTTAAACCTGCATCCTTTATTTTTGACATGATAACATTCAGATGACTAAGATGTTTTTCCCACGAGTTTGAGTACATCATCTAAGTAAGGCACTGCAAAGTATTCACATCCATGAAGAATGTCAGCCATCATTTTACTAAATGTAAATGGTGCGTTTTTAAGACCAAAAGGCATGCGTAAACGTTTAAATGTTCCAAAACTTGTGACAAAGGTGGCTAATCTTTGAGCGTTAGGTGTTAACGGTATCTGACAATATCCTTTTTTAAAATCTAAAACATATATGTATTTTGAAGCTGCTACTGCCTCCTCTCGTTCCTTTATATTTGGTAATGGGAATAATTGTGTTTTTGTCAACTTATTCAATTTTCTATAATCAATACAAGGTCTAGGGTCTCTACCGGCTACTTCTACTAAAATCATGGGGGATGTGTAGTCTGAATTTCCTATTTCAATTATTTTACGCTTAAACATTTTATCAATTTCAGATATTAATATTTCAGTTTGCCTAGGTGAAATTCTGTAAGGTTTGCAATGGATCGGCGTATTTTCTATCAATTGAATATCATGCGTTACTAAATGCGTGTTACCGGGTTTATTAGGGAATATTTTTGAACATTTTAACAGCAGTTCATGCAATTCTTGCATTTGTTGTTCATTTAGTTTATTATTTAAGGAACTGCTTTCTTTAATTTCCTCAAAATCGAACAAGGTTGGTTCAGAGTTAATTGCTGGAAAGATCTCATCCATATCTTCAATATCAGATTTACCTTCTGTAAGCATTAAGTTAGCCAATTCTGCTCGCTTATGATAAGGTTTTAACATGTTATCATGGTAAACTTGATTGTGGTCTTTTTTTCCTTCGAAACTCACAACATAATTAGTTTCGGATAATTTCTTCTCGATCTTCCCAGGGCCTTTCCATTCAACTGCTAATTTGTTGGGCTTACTCGTCGCTACAACCAATACTAAATCTCCTTCAGAGAATTCTCTTTTGATAGCTTTGCGTACCACACTTTTCTATTGGTTTGCATTTGCAGCATTTTATCCAAAGCCAGCTATTTACATCTTTTTAATCGATTGATCAATTGAAAGACGTATTCAACAACATCATTTTCTTAATCCTCAGGATTAATCCATTGTTCGTCCAATAATGTTGCAGGTGTTCTAAGATTGCGACCATAAACTACTTCTGAAGTTGTAAATCCAGTACTTTCGTGCATAATAGTTCTCAAAGCAAATAGAGCTGCAGGAACTTGCTTTGCTTTTCCCATTTAAGGGACTGCTTCAATGCATAAGACTTTTAAAATTCTTTTGATAGTTCGGTGAAATCTTTCAATAGAATTGCTTTGAGGACGGAGTACTGAACTTCTAGTTACTTTTATTACAAATTTTTCTGCAAATTCAACGGCTAGATTGCTCATAAATGAAGTACCTTGATCAGTTCGTATTTCTTTTGGAAAACCCATTCTACTGAACATTTGTATCATGGCTTCAATTAATGACGGTAATCCAATATTAGGAACAGGTACAGCATCAGGATAACAAATAGCTGTAATCAAATATCTATTTCCATTGGGAGATATCGGTAGAGGACAGCATGCGTCGAAGTTTAATTTTGAAAATACTTCTAAAATTATGGGTACTAAAGTAATTTTTTGAAAATTTCGAAAAAAAGGCTAGTTTGGTAATTTTAAAAAGGTAAAAGTAAATATTTATTATGGTTTATAATTTTGCATAGTGAATCTAAATATGTTTAAAGCTATTTTCACGTTAAACTGTGCTTTTTAAGCTAAACGTTTGTGAAATGGGCTAAATAATCTTTCGTAACTCAAACTTTCTGAGGTTTTAACACATAAATAACTACCCAACGAGAAAAGTTAACTTCTTGGATAAATAATTATTGCAGTGAGTGTGTGTGCATGTGGCGAGGCTTTCCTCATTAATATTTCAGTGAAAAAAGAGCATGTATAAAACTTCGCTGTAAAAAGTAAAAATTTTATGAATTTAAAATTTTTTTTGAAAAAAGGCTATTTTTTTATTTTAATTTTTAAAAGGTAAAAGTAAAGATTTATTATGTATCATAATTTTTAATAGTGAAACTGAATATGTTTAAAGCCATTCGTAACGTTAAACTATGCTTTTTAAGCTAAAAAATGTGTTAAATAATCTTTCGTAACTCAAACTTTCCAAGATTTTAACGCATAAACAACTACCCAGAGATAAAAGTTGTAACTTTCTTGGCTAAATAATTATTTAAGTGAGTGTGTGTACATGTGGCGAAGCTTTTCTGATTAACATTTCAGTGACAAAAGAGCATGTTTAAAACTTTAGTGTAGAAAGCAAAAATTTTATGAATTTAAAAAAATTTTGAATAAAGGCTACTTCGTTAATTTTATAATTTTGAATAGTGAATATGAACATGTTTAAAGCCATTCGTCACGTTAAATTGTGCTTTTTAAGCTAAAGTTTGTGAAATGGGTTAAATAATCTTTCGTAACTCAATCTTTCTGAGGTTTTAACAGATAAATAACTACCCAACGAGAAAAGTTATTAACTTCTTGGATAAATAATTATTGCAGTGAGTGTGTATACAAGTGGTGAAGGTTTTTTCAGCAACAATTCATTGAGAAGAGTGGAAATTTAGAAGTTTGTTCGAATAAAGTTAGAGCTAATGAAACTTGAAGAAATATTCAATTTTGTGTACCAAGAAGTTTTAAATGCCTGATTTCTGATTGATGTAAATAATTTATATTTGTAAGCATTTTATAATTATACATTTTAGCATTCAACTTTCTTTCAAACATTTACATATATATATATGCTACCAGGAAATTTTAATTTTAGAAATTTGATGATTTAGTTTATTAGTAATTGCTGAAAAAATTTTAGAAGTTTATGCTATTTCAAATAATTTATATTTACTTTTAGTAATTAATGTATTTATAATTTCCTATTACTAACAGACAGTCATAACTGTACGGCGAGCGAGCGAATCGAGCTGGGATCACGTAGTGATCCGAAAAGAATCACAACGTGATTCTTGAGGTTGACGAGCGGAGCGAGTAGGGGGTGTAACCCCCTAGTATTATTCAGTATCCTTTTGTTTTTAATATAAATATTTCATTATATACTCGAAAATATCACACAAAAATTGGGTATATCTTTTTCGCAGTTAAGTGCATTTAAATTCCTATATCTACACAATTTCTGCCCATGCATTCTCACTTTATACAACACCAGGTGATAAATACCAACTTTATCTTCGACCTTGGCTCAATGCTCTCAAGATGAAAATATTCTCGGATTCTACGCCTTACACATATATAGACATCGTGCAGTTGCTGGGTTCCATAAAATGATTACTCGATTAATTTAACGAAACTACTTTATTAACTTATGTTACATGATTTCTATACTATGAAGTTATTTACTATGTTTAATTAGTTCTAGTTCATAGACCGGGGTGTCCCATCATTGTTAACTCTTCATTCTGGTAAATTTCTCGAACTCTGTATTCTGTTTCATGCGCAGCTTAACGTTCGTAGTGACTGCAGTGCTCGTTGGTTGTACTTACCTGGTGTCCTTACCTTTTATGCTTATATTGAACCAAACAGGAAGAATTTAGTCTCCATCACTCTAAATAAAACTGTTTTGTAACTTTGCTGTATAGAAAAAAATGTCTTTTAGACCAATTAAATATTTATCATGGTTATTTGGAATTATGAACTGGAATTTCTCTGAATTCAAGCATTTAGATTGGGATTCTTCATTCTGCATACAATGAACCGTCCTCGCTCCTAACTTCACAATGCATTAAATCATTTCATTGCATCATTCATATACAAGATACAACCATATCATTTCTGTCTTTCATCGCGGCACATAGAAGTCTTTCAATTCTTCTGTCACCACTTTCTGTTTTACAAATTTTCCTAGGAACTCCAGAATGGAATTGTAGCAATAAATATCTTTATAACACTTCAAAAACTTAGAAATTCAATTTTAAGTTAAGCATCCATTAATTTTTCTTCTTTTTATCATTCAAACTGTATGCTTGGTCTTTTAGTGGTACTATTTTGTGCGCTTTTAATGTGACTAATGAAACATTTGCGTCATTTTGTTAATTTCTTTGTTACTCATTAGTCTCCCAGTTGAAAGAACACAGATAAAACCAATAAATGAGAGAGAAATCATGTGAAATGGAGAAATGTCCTTATCTTAAGGTATCTGTCTATGTACAGAGGCAAAGTTTTTGAAACGCCCTGTGACTAACAATTTTAGAACATTTTCTGAATGAATATGACTCAAAACAATGAATAATTACATTCAGGGAACTAAATAAAAATTTAAATTCATTAAAATGGGGTATTTTAGGTAAAATGTGATGAAAATTACTGCGAAATGCAAAACATGGAATTCTTAATCACGGATTTAAATTCCTTGTTGTTGTTGTTTCATGTCCCCCTGGCCCAAGATTAGACCAGGTCCATGACACCATGTCGCCCTAACAACTCCACAAGTCCTTTACCCTCCCCACTCCACAGCTGCCTCGCAGAGGCGCCAATGCAGTCAATGATATGGGCAGGAGAAGCAGAACAGGAACAAGGGCAAGAAGAAAAAGTCTTTTTCTTATCGATGAATTTTAAGCTTTTAATGTGTCCACTACGCAACCTGGCCAATGCAGTCTGAGCGGATCTTGTGCCTACGGACTGTAGAGACAGACCAGGACGGTTCCCGGCATACCAGTCATGTGTGGGAGGATTTCTCCAAGCAGAATTTGCTATAGCCTTGTGAATAGAATATATTTCGAACGTGAAGAGTTCGCTAGAGGATGCAGAAGGAAGAGCACTTCCCTCTTTCGCAAGCACGTCTGCCTCCTCATTGTCAAATACTCCAACATGGGATGGAATCAATTGGAAGCAAACTCGACTTTTCTGCGAAAGTGTAGCAATTTTGGAAACAACCTCTTGACCGGTTTTTTCTCGAATTTCCGGCCAATTTTTTAAGTATTGAATTGAACTCTTGCTGTCCGTCAAAACATAGATGTCGCTATTTTCAAAATGTAGGGCAAAATTTAAGGCTTCTCGGATGGCAAGAAGTTCCGATCGGAAAACCAAACAGTTATCTGGGTTGCGAAATCTGCAGCGAAAAACCAAACCGTCCTCGGGCTTAGCATAAACGCCGCTGCCAGTCCTACCTGAGTCCGATTTACTCCCATCAGTATAGAGTACCAGGGCCTGATAAGGGATGTTGTTGATTAATTCCAGTGACAATTGCCTCATCATCTCTGGGTGCTGAGTGTGCTTTGGGGCACTAGACAATAATTGGTCATTAAAACTAACTCTATCCAAAGATGTATTTAGCGTCAAGCAGCTAAAAGGGATACATGGTTCAATGTTAAAATCCAAGAGACCTCGTTTCCACATAACCCCAACAGGGCTGTCCTTTTTCAGTCTCTGGTTGCTTTTCCACTGTAAAATAAATTTCCAAGTTCTGTTGAATGATCCGAGACTCTGTAGTTTGGCAATATATTTAGAAGAATTAGTTCTGATTCTCATGGACAAAGGCTGAAGGTCGGCCTCGTACAAAACAATAGCTTTCGGACAGCAGTTTCTGAGACCCGTGATTATTCTAGCCGCGCTAAGTTGCACTCTTTTCAATTTGTTAAGATTCGTTTTAGAGGCCACTTGATAGACTTGGTAGCTATACTCTAGAACAGGACGAATAAGCGCAGTGTAAGTCATTCTAAGAGTTCCAGAATTGGCACCCCAATCCCTGCCAGAGATGAACTTTAGTATTTGGAGACGCTTTCTTCCCTTTTAAATTCCTTTCTACACAACATACTTGGAACAGTGCTAAAGGCAAAGGACTAAAATATAAGAAATATTTGCATTTACAAAAAAAAAAGTTACAGCTCATCGCACATATTCTTAATCAAAATTTTTGAAACTATATACGTATTGATAACAATAAATAGCCAAAAATCAAAAACTATACATGTTTGACCTAAATCTTTAGTTCATTGTCTTTATAACATTTGAGGAATATAACATTATAATATGTCTTTATAACACTTATATATACAAAATTTCAAGGAAAGATTTTCAGAAGATTTTCTGAAATCATGTTTTACGAATTAAAATTTAGATTAAAAAAATACATTCTACAAAGAAGGCATTTAAAGTTTTAATTTATATTTGACAAAAATAATCCTGAATAGAACTTACCTAAAAATCACCAGTTTTATAAAACAGACACAGAAGCATAGAAGAGTTTCAGTTCGTTTTTTTAAAGAAACTTTGGTAAGAAATGCTGGCAAATTCAAAGTAGCTTAAAGTTTCTTCTCCGTAGCATTAAAATCATTACCAATATTTCTAAATCCACACACAAATTATGTATTTATTTAACTGCATCTTTCTTGTTTCTTCGAAGAATCAAAATCCTTTGAGAAGGGGAAATTTTTAAAATATAAAGAGGAGTTGCAGATTAACTCAAAATGAAGTTTTTCTTCAAATATGTCACATTGTTGTTACATTTTGTGTAAATCAACTATACTTATAAGTATTTCAATTTCAATAATACTGAATCCAGTTAATTCTTTTTATGCTCAGTATCCTCTCTCAAATCTTCTTGAAAGGTCAGCAGTTTTTTTCTTTATTCACTACTTATCAACATTACTTCTGCAAATGTTCCATCAACAGAAGTTGATACTTCCTTGGTCACTGAGAAACGATTACTTTTTTTCGATCGGCCAATACTTTCTCACACATGTCAATGCGAACAATAGCAATTGAGATAAAGAAAATAATTAAAAATTAAACGATATTCAGCGAAAATAACTTTGGCAAAACGAGCGAGTGAGCGAACACATGGAATTTATTTAAAACCTGCTCCGGCCCAGCCTACCGAAGAAGGTGTAAGGCCTTCCACAGGCGGAGGGGAAACATAAAACAAAAGAAATGAACCATATTGAAAAAGAATTTACAAAGAATAGAACACATGGAATGTAAAACATAAACAAAGTTCCGAACGAATGTTGTTGCCAAACTTTCGTACATAATTATAGATCAGAAACGATATAAAATTCTTGTGGCTTGCTAATAGAGCATATTATAAATTAATTTCTAATTGAATCTGCATTTGTGTTGGATAAAACAGTGACAAAAATGCAACTTCCGGTCTCTTTTGAGACACTTCCGATTTCTTTTCACTCTGTTTAGTTTTATATAAACCTCTTTATCTTCGCTTCTATTAAACGGAAAAGTAAAACAAATAGAGATTTAGAAAGATAAACGCAGTTGCGAATTTCAGTCAAAAACGGCTTTGGAAACCTAGGTAGATACTCTAGCCCCATGTTTCCATAAATAATATGTCACAATGTTGGCTCACCAAATCCTCATGTTCATCAACTATATTCAAATGAAAGAAAATTGTTTGAACTTGAGAAAGTTATGCCACTTTTTCTGCCTTTTCCTTATATCTTTAATTATAATTCAGAAGAATTACTTGAAATATACATTTGTTTCAAATACCTTTATATTAATTGCAATTCTTTTGCAAATTTCGTAAAACAAGTGATGTTATGAGCCATCAGAAATAATAAATATATATAATATATATCTTTTTTTTCTAATCGGACATTTATAACGGACGTATAGAATATTTCCCTGAAAATGCAATTTGATTGCTTTGCTTAAATACATTATTCATTATCATTCGTTGCCTTGTGACCTAATTTTAATTCAAGTTAATGAAGATATAATTAAGACTGATACCATATAGAGTTAAACTTCTTCATATTTTGAATTTAATATTTAGCAGAGCAATTTACATTTAATATTTTTTTATCATTTATTAAGACTGTATCATTCATCTCAAATGCAATTCAACCCCCTCCTACAGTTAATGGTTTTTAACCGATGAAAGAAACATTAATATTTCTTTTTATCATTTTTCGCGCTTCAATGATTTTCATTAATTTAGCATAACAAATTTAATTATTTTGTTGTCTGCTACTTTCATACTCGTAGTTATGTCAAACCCAATTTTTTACTTTCCTTTATTATTTCTGACTTCAGCAAGATGTCTACGACAAAATGGCAGACGCCTATAAAAGTTTAGATAAAGTAAGTATTGAATAACTTAGGTTAACACCATAGACTAAGGATTATAGTTAGACCGCTCACGCTGTAGAAAAACCCGCATTCGGAGTGAAGCAAGCACCTAGGTAGAAAATCCACTCGTCACGTAACTAAAGAGGAGCTTCTTGGCTTCTTATCGCCCCATTTGGCGAAGCAAAAATTCTGAGTGAACAATTTTAGTTCATTTAAAAACTAACTCACGAATGGAAGAAATTAAAAGAATTGGATTTTACGTGAATAGAGAGAGAGAGAGAGGATTTCCATTTGTTTTAAACCTTACACAATATTATACTTCATCTGACTGTAACAAAAACAAATTATATACTTGAACTTTTTAAATATAAAAATCATTTTTTTATTTAAAGAAATATTTTTAAGGTACAAAAACTACTAAATTTCAGGGGAGTATATAAGGAGGCTGAGGCCATCTCCGAAATAAATTGACTAGTTTCAAATGTTATGGATCATGCTCCTTAAATAGACGTATGTATCCCCTCTGAAATAAAACATTTATATACTTGGTTAAATTATTCAGTATATAAAATAATCAAAACTTATTAATTTTACTTGAAATTTTAAAAAATAATTTTGTTCCTCCAAAGAATTTAAGGTTATTAATGTTATTTCTTATATTTATTTTTATAGTCATAAAATTTTTTCATCTAAAAAATAGCACCATGTGAATAATTTCAATTTGTAAATGAGAATTTCTTAAACTTGAGAACATGAAATGATAAAACAAGCTGTTTTGTTAAATTAGCGAACTTTGCATTAATTCTATAATTTAACAATTTATTGCAAACTTATTAATAACCTATATAGACATTTGATAAAATCGCATGAACTCTTTGTTCGTTAATAAATGCCAAAACTTTGTTTTAACCAATTTTTTTCAATAAAAGAATCCAACTTCTATAAAATACAATGTAGATAACCCTTTTTTTCCAGAGGAAAACATAGTCACCATTAAAATTTAAAAGAATTTGTTCTGTGGATATTGATTAAAGAAGGAATTTTTTCTTCAAAAATTAAGCTATATTTGATTTTAGTTCAAAGGTAGCAATAAATTCAAATTGATGAACCCAATGAAATATTTCAAGAGTTTACTTTGTGAAATGCACATTTTGTATGTTCTGTTTTCTTATTTATTATTCAAAAAACAAGTCAAAGATGCAGACATTGAACTTTATTTACAATTAAAAAATAACACAACACTAGATGTAAATAAGGACAGCCATTTTAGATATGGTCATAGTTTTAAAAGGGCCCAAATTTAGTTTCATACAAAGTAATAAATGGATAAAAAAGAAAGAATTTATGTAAAATTTCTTTTATCAATAAAACATAACTAACATCTTTATATACACAATCTCATTTGAAATACATGTTGTTTAGCACTTATATTGCTACTAATGTTCTCACAAAGTACTGTCAACTGCTGATTTCTTTTGTTGCCACATCACATCTGTGAGCAATAATTTATACAGATCTAGTTTCCAAGTTATATTACCAAGTAAATTACAATTATTTAAGCCATAGTTAATTGTGTTGAATATTAATGGCCTTTGAATAGAACTAGTTTTGTACTTTGATTTCTGTTTTTTTTTTAATTTTTACAAGTTTGAAGTGATTGATTTAGTTATATGGTTTAATCTTATTCGAAAAAAATCTTATAAAATGGCTTTCATTAACACTTTACCGACCGGCCGTCGATTAATCGACGTTTTGTTCTCAGCGCTTACCGACCGGCCGTCGATTAATCGACGTTTTGTTCTCCGCGCTTACCGACCGGTCGTCGATTAATAGACGTTTTGTTCCAGCGCTTACCGACCGGTCGTCGACGTTTGTTCAACACCGACCGGTCGTCGGTTAATCGGCCGATCTGGCGGCGGCTACTGTACAGTCGCAGAGATCACTTCCAGCAGGCGGGTCTTGCCAGATTTGGGAAGAAGGTTTTACAAAGGTGAAGCATGGGTAACCTCCAGCGACTCTCATCGCGCATGACCTTGGCGACAAACGGCGACTTTGGCGACTTGGCGACAAATTTGGCGACAGCGGCAAAATGGGTATTCTCAGCCATCCCTTTTCCAAATATTTCGTAGAGGCCGAGATCTGGATTTTCGCGAAATTCTATGGCGGGCAATCACGGCCTGGCGGGAAGTATATAAGGGCCGCGTTTGGACGGCAGCATCGTCTGAACGACTGGTTACTGTGAAGCGTAAACGTCTTCGGAGTTCTATCTGCTGTGACTAATCCGGCTGGTAGGCGAGCTCACTATTATTATCAGCTAGTTATTTATGACTGTTTGTCTTCAACTAGATATCAAAAGCGCTGAACTGTCATTGCGAAAATACTGTCTATTTACATTGGTAATCATGGAAGGACTATTGTTTCCTGTACCTGTACGTGTTATGTATTTAGCAAATAAAGCCTTCATTCTCAAATTAACCTACGTGTTGGACTGTTTACACAATACACCCACGGTAGATTTTGTGCAACACTGAATTGTCAAGTGGGATATTTGTGTATGGTGAAATGGATCTCGAACGAAGATGGCTGAGAACAGCTGATCTACTCTACTAGCCGAGATGAAAAGAAATCTTTGGAGAAAGGACAAGAAAGAAATGAAGGATAGAATGGAGAAAGGACAAGCAGAAATGGCAGATAAAGAATGGGAGACAAGCGGAAATGAAGGATAGAACAGGAGAAGGACAACAAAATAAGAGATGGATGAGAGAAAGGACAAAGCAGAAATGAAAATGCGAATGGAGAAAGGACAGGCGAAATGCGGATAAGTGGAGGAGACAAGAAGAAATGAAAAGGAACCAGAAAAAAAAATGAAGAATCGAATCCAATCACACGAAAGTAAAGTCAGGAGAAAGGAGAGTAAAGATCATGTCAACAGTTGCATAGAAAATAAAGAAAGATATCCAGCATTGAAAAGAATTGAATGGGCGAGTTGAAAGAAAGGAGATCAGAAGTAAAAGGTAAAGTACAAAGGCAAGAATGGGAAATAGGTGAGTACAAGGCAAGATAGAGAAGTGGGAAGTACAAGGGAAGATAGAGAAGTCAAAAGTTCAAGTAGAAGATCGGCGACCTAGAGAAGAGGCTCAGTGAACTCAGGACGAACCAATCAATTTCCCGTGATGAACCTCATTATTCCAGACCAACGGTAAATCCCAACATTCGACAGACAAACGTCTTGGACTGTTTTCAAAGCTCAGTTTGACGTTGGCGAGCTCTGCTAACGGATGGAATAATCGGTAACCAGTCAACTTGTGGCCTTCCTCTCTCCGGGGATCAGCGGCAGAAGTTCTTCGATACCTTCTGATAAGTTGACGGACCTTATGACCATCGAGAACGCTCTAGAAGCCCGGTTGGAGACAAGTCACACTTACCCAGTTTTATAGGACTGAATTGAAGACGAACGGCAGAAGCCAGGAGAAAGCGGGTATTAGCCTGCCGATGTGGAGCGACTAATAGTCTGGCCTACGCCAGTGCCCTCAGGATGTCAGAGACAGCCTAGCAGCCCAGTACTTTCTCGACTTTATCAAGTGAAGATCCCTCAACACACCAACAAGGTTGATGGATGCAAGGCTTGAAAATCAACCTTGGCATATAGCATGAAGTATGAGGTTGCGGCTTCTTTCCAAAACATCCAAAATGTAAGATCGATAGAGGTAGAGGATGGTACCAGGGGAAAGAAAAGATGAAAAAATTCGACTATTTGTAGAAACTTTGGAAAAGAATTACTAAACAGTCATGTTGCTGGGAAGGAGAACACTCCTCGACGAAATCGCGTGACTTGCAAGGTGTAACAAGAAGGGGCCTGCAGAGGAGTGCCAGACAATTTCTCCTTTCTCCAATAAGCCCTGAAGAAGGACTAAAGTTTCCGCACTTTGCGGAGGGAAGAAATCGACTCTGCACCCAGAAGGATCCATTTGCGGTATCCTTGTTCCGATGTTAGTGGACACCGGCGCCAATGTCACTCTCAGGACAGACTTGGCCCAAGAAAGTGAGAATTTTATTTGGCTCTAATATTTCTTTAAAGGCCGCTACTGGTGAAATGGAATGCACAGGAAGCTGGATGCAGCGGTGGGCTGCCCGGATGAAAATTTCAACACCACAAAATCTACGTGGCATCACACCCGATCCCTATATTCTCTGGATTTTCTGCAAGAATTTAACCATGGTGGGGCCTGGAGAAGAACGAGATTCGGACAGGAGGGAAATTCCTTTGTTTCAGCCAATTACAGAGGATTCAGTTATGCTCTGTATCTTGAAAAACTATTATACCAGCAAGGTCAGATATGCCCATCAAGGTCTCAGAAGCTTCTGATGGTCAGATACGCGTAACGGACTTTTCCTAATAGGTTCCCAGAATTCTTGTATCTTTCGTTGATTTAAAAAGGCATCCCCACGGTTCTAATTTGGACCATAAACCCAAGACCATCCGACAAAGACTGTTATTATTATATGAATAGTCGTGGATATCGTTACTCGATCCTCAAGATTTTCAGATCCTACGCCTCCCGATCAATCTTGGAGATCTGAAGAATAATGAATAACAGACAACAGATGGAAAGAATTGCTACCAAATTTCAGAACTTATTTCTACTAAAATGGCCTCTGATGTGATCAGCCGCTGCAATGTGATCAACCTCGATGTAGATACAATCAAAACAATATCGAACCTTTACTCTTACAAAGAAAGAGAAAGAGCGGGACATGGTCAAAGATCGTGGAATGGAATATCGAAAAATCTATCAGGACCTTAGACTATAATAATATATTAAATAGGTCGACGTTTCTGTGTTGACTACAGGAAGGTAAACGAGATTACGATAAAGGATGGTTGTCACTCTACACGGATGGGCGACACCTATGGATGCTTTGGGCAGGTAATGGATTCTCGACAGTGGGCTTGAAAAGGTGGATACTGGCAAGTCGAGAGATCAACCTGAAGAGATAAAGAAAGATTGCTCACCACCGGACAAGGACTCTGGCAATTTAAGGTATACTGCACCGGACTTTGCCAACGCCCCTGCCATTCAGACGACTAATGGAGACAGTATTTGCGTGGACTTGCATCACGAGAGCCTGCCTAGTTTGTCTTGATGACATTATTATGATGAGGACAGGCTTATTTCAGAACATCTTAATATTAGAATTATTCGAGACTGCAAAAAAGCTAACCTCCAGCTAAGTCCAAGAAATGCAGATTCTTTAGAAAGGAAGTTCTTATCTTGGACACATAATTTCAGCAGTTAGCAGGTTAAAACCGGCCAGAAGACTAAGGCAATGGTTGATTATGGCACACTCGTCCAGAGACGTACACACGATCTCCGAAGTTTCCTTGGACTTTGCCTGTACCGTCGTTTTGTAAGGAATTTCTCTGCAATACTTAAATTCACCATTAACTAAGCTAGATCAAACTTTAATTGGACTGAAGAGTAGAGAAATCAACAATGATCTAAAACAGGCTTTATTAATCCCTGTCTTGACCTATCCCCGGACTGACAGATTTATCTTGGATGGATGCTAGTAATGGGGAATAGGAGCCATTATACTCTCAGAAGATTGGAAACGAAGGTGTCATCGCTTGCTTCAGCAAGAGCTTGGGTATCGAGAAAGAGGTATTGTGTCACGCATAAAGAATTGTCATTGAAATCTATAAGCATTTCATGGCACCTCCTATGAACGTAAATTCCTTCTCTTTGGACCCCAATCCTTGCATCCAGCAGATGGCTTTTTTGAATTTTAGGGAGCCTGGGAAGGCAGACAGCTCCTTCCCATGGATCCAAGACTGCAGAATGTAACTGAAATCCAGCATCCTGAGGGAACCTCTCCGGAAATGCAGATGCGCTCTCTCAAGAAGACCCTGTGAGAGTTGCAAACATTGCACGAATGCAGAGAAAAGTTTGGAATGGAAACGGACATTTCCAGTGAAAGTTTTAACAACTGAGGATGCCTGGTCTCAAGTGGGGGACAGGCACAGCTAAGAAGATCCTGCTATTAGGCCAGGTCTGGAGGAAATTAGAATTGGAAGATCGACCATCTTGGCAGAAATCGCTCGGAAAGCCTACAACAAAAGCAAATGTGGGCTCTTTGGGACTTACACCTTAAGGATGGTGTTTATATCGTAAGTGGGAGGTAGTAGGAAGTTCTTGTCGCTGACAGCTAATTCTCTCCCAAAAAAGCAAGATTCAAAGTTCTGCGAGACTCATGACGAAAGCGCAAAATCCTGGGGAGGCCATTTTGGAGTTATGAAACTTTATGAGCAAAGGCAGGCAATTCTATTGGGATGTGGAACTATACGTCGAAAAAATGGTGCAGAGAATGCCACGCTTGCAGGGCAAAAGGACCCAAAACAAGGCAAGGCCGTTTACAAAGCGCTATAATGTTTGGCGCACCTTTCAGAATGGCTTTGGATATTTGGGACCTCTTCCTTAACGACAAAAGGGCAATCAGTATACTGAGTGACTGATGGACTATTTTACCAAATGTGAGGCAATCCCCGTTCCGATCAGGAGAGCCTCAAACTGCTGAGATTTCAGCGGTTCAGCGGTATGGCGGCTATGATAGTCAAATTTTAAATTTCCATTCCGCTCTCTTCAAACTCTGCAAACTTTTGGGAATTCTGAAGGCTTGACGGCATTACATCACAGCAAGTCGATAATGGTCAGAGTTTTAAATCGGTGGTACAAACCATCTATCTTTGTTGTATCGAAGAATCGGGCCGATACAGGATACATTTACTTTCTCTTGGCCTATAGGAGCGCAGACCATGGAAGCGACCAGGATGCGCCTCAACAGATATGCTTTTTGGTCCGAACACTGCGTTGCCGTATGATATCCTGTTTGGACGACCAGAGTGATGCACTTCCTCATGAATGAATACCTGGATAATTTAGAGGCACGTTTGGAAAGCTGACCGCATGCATTTTGAGCGAATTCATTGTGATGAACCAGATAGGGAATTTCGCTTCTGATTCCGGAACAGCCGGCCATCATTTTGGGAGACCAGGAAGGTCTGGATGTATAACCTTGTGACGGAGGTCTAGGCCCGAAATTACAGCAGGGCAGGGACCTTCTTATACTATGTCAAGAAACTGAACGATGTGTCTACCTGTTTCGAGTTCGGGGAGGTCACCTAACGCCAAACCAAAAATAGTCCGTCAGCTAACCCCTGGGCTACAGTCACAGTTCGGTGTAACGAGACTGCAGGAAGCGTCGATCACTTTGAAGAGAGAACGGTGTTTTTCAGTCATGGAAAGTCACTTCCCAGCAATACAGGTCTTATGGTTGGGAAGAGGGTTTTACAAGGTGAAGCATGGAGTGACCTCAGCGACTCTCGTGGCACGCATGACCTTGGCGACAAACTTGGCGACCATTTTGGCGACTTGGCGACAAATTTGGCGACCTTGGCGACAAATAGATTATTCTCGAAAATGCAATCCTTTTCTCGATATTTCTATTAGGGGCCGAGATCTAGGATTTTCATGAAAATTCTATGTGACGTCACGGCCTAACGGGGAGAGTATATAAGACCGCGTTTGGACGACAGCATCGTCTTTGAACGACTGGTTACTGTGAAGCGTAAACGTCTTCGGAGTTCTATCTGCTGTGTGAGCTAATCAGCTGGTGAGCTGAGCTGTTATTGTCGTGACTAGTTATTTGCTGACTGTTTGTGCTGTTAGATATCAAAGCGCTGAACTGTCATTACCTGTGAAATGCTGTCTATTTACATTGGTAATCTGTGGAAGGACTATTGTTTCCTGTACCTGTGCTACGTGTTATCCTGTATATTTGTAAATAAACCTTCATTCTCCATTATCCTGCGTGTTGGACTGTTTACACCATACACCCACGGTAAGATTTTGTGCAACACTACGTTTTCCACCAATTCAGCATGCCCTGAAAAAAATTCAGCTGTCGTTTTCTCGAGTGCAGCTGAGCGGGCGGTGAAAGGGCATAGTATGTTCGAACCGCTACCGGTCGGTAAAGTGTTAACAATGTTATATGGTCGTGCAGCACTTCTTGTTCTAAAATATGGTCACTCAAAGAGTGAAATAGACTGAGTTCGACATCTGTTAGAGTGTGGACAATTGAATTTTGAATTATAATTTTTCTTTTCAACCAATTCTGATACTCAAAATACCTTAATTTCCTCTCACCTTCTTTATATAATTTTTCAATCTCGAAACCAGGGTATAATAAACCTCCCCTATATTTTTGTTCAATTAGCTCAGAGAAAGTAGGATTTCTGACACACAAACATCACATTTCAAACTTTTGGCCAATTTTTGACAAATATTGGCAGGCATAATATTGAAAACAGGCATATCTCAATAGCACTACATGGATCTCTTTTTGATTTAGCAGAAAGTTCTACCATTTCGTTTATTTTAAAAAGAAATTTGCTTTTATATTGTGTAATACCTAAAATAAAAGTGGCATATAATGGTAGACAGTTCCAGCCTTAATTTGATTTTGTAGCAAAATCCTTTTATAGGCTGCTTGAAAATATTTAGCAGTAGGGTTATTGTTAACCCCCTCTTTGCTATAAATCATACTAAATAGCATTTCTAGGTGGTCCTGTGTTAATTTATAAGTCATAATAAATTTTAAAGTTGAGCTTCCTATGAGATTAATGTATAACAGTTTTAGGCTTTTAATACATACCAGAAATCCTAAGAAACTTGTGCGTCGATTACTGTTGAGTATTGAAGGACCTTTTCTAGAAATTTTCGGACCTCTGATTTAACTCTTAGCATCACATAAAAATGAAAGATGTTTTCATTATTATTTTTGGATGGTTTTCGGAAATCTGAAAATTAATCAGATAAAACTTTAAGACATGTAACTAATACTTTTGTTTTGGAAAATAATACTTGTAATAAAAAAGAGACCAAGAAATAAATAAAGAGTAAATGAAAACACTAAATAAATTTTCAAACATCATATACACATAAATTAACGAAAATTAAGCAAAAAAGTTATTATGTTCTAAATTTAATTAACAACATAGTTTCTCAATTATATGCATGAAAGAAAATGTTTAAAAAAATACTGAAGATGAATGTGTACTGAAAATGAACTATACTTATCTTTTATACACACTGAAAAACATTATACGTTTATTTCATGATCATAAAATTTTATTTTCTTTTAAATAATAACGCGAAAACACGAAAATTTCAGAATGCAAAAAACTTTGCCAACATATCGCCAAATATCTCAATCTACATTTTCAACACTTGTCTGATAAAATTCCATATTTTAACCACTAACAGGCACTTAAAATCTACAAATGATTCTAGAAGATACAGAGATGAACAATTAACTTAAGAAAAGGATTAATTTCATACACAACAAATTGAATAATATCGTTTTCAATTGCAGGAAACGCTACAGCTAAGAGCTAAGACTTATTAATGTGTAGCTATTTTGCATTAATAAAGTAAAAAAAAAATCGTACAAATTTTACTTACCGATGAAATAAAACAGATTCTCCTTTGATAAATTTTTCTTTACATTCGTAAGCACAACAGAATTTCACCATTTTCGATGAATTTTCATGAGAACCTCAGCAGACTTTTCTTACTCACGCATTGAAATAACACTGGCTTCCGGTACGACGTACCTCGCTCGCGTCCACTAGCCACGTGATTAAGTGCTTGCTTCACATTGCAACCCTCCACGAGCAGTCTATTCGTGTCATAAGTCTATGGTGAACACACATTTTATGCCAGGTATTTTTTTAAATGATTTTATGTGCATTTCATGGGATGAAAACAAATATGACGCTAATTTTTGCTCATCGCCCTCTAGTTTGTAAGATATAACAGTAAATATTGTCGCACAAGCAGCCTAGCCAGCAGTTGCCGTAGCTCAGTTGATAGAGCACTAGACTGTAAATCTATTTGTCCATGATTAAAATCCCAGCTACGATAGTTTAATCTAAGGATCGGAATTTTGATTCAAAATGTGGTAAACCTGGAGTTTAGGGTGCGGTCTTGTTTTTTGCAAATTTTTCTTCACGAAATTTGATTTGAAGTCGCCAAATAATGTTATGGATGTGCAATGAGCTTTTTATTGGTTTCTTGCGCACGCGATTTGTGCGGCATCTAAAAGGGAGAGATTGAACACGCGATGAACGCGAGGCATCTGGAGTGGGTACAGGGCAATATTTTTTAACTTAAAAAACATCAGCGGCTTCTCTTTCAGCAAAGTGGGAACCTCGTAACTTCACTTATTCATTAAGAAATGAAACACATAGAAAAGACACTGCTGAACCGAAATGAAATGAAAATTTTCCAAAACGAGAAAAAATTTACCTTAAATAGCGGTCCTTATGCCACATGAATTATTTGAAGGCGTATATGATATAAAAAAAATCCAAAATCAGCACTCACTTGAAGAAATTCCGTTGCGAAACTATCAAAAGTGTGAAAATTCAAAACAAAGAATTCTAACCGAAATATATAAATTCCACTTAAATCAACCAATCAAATTGAGGAGAAAAAAATGTGGTCAATTAAAACAAATCTCAATAAACGGCGATGCGAAAGATACCGATAAAAAGAGCAACGCTCATCCAAAAAAAAAATTTCTCACCTCCAAGCACTTTATGTCTTGGCGGCAAACAGTTGGCGATCATAAGAGGAACGAAGCAATCGCACCCTAAACTCCAGATAAACCCAAAATGTTCTTTATTGTTTACTTATGCTCTGGGAAATTCTATATCTTCCTTAAGATTCTAGTTGGTTGATTCTGAAATAGTGTGTGAGTGTGTAAATGCCTAGTCCCAAAAGTTGTGGGAAAGTTCTCTCTTCTCTTTTGTTAAAACTGGGTTCAAGCTAATAGATCTACTTTTTTGGTAAGCCCTAGGTAGCTAAACATTCATATGATATACTACCGAACCATGACAGTTTTGCGAATTCGAGATGCTCCCTTTGCGCTCACACCATCTCACTCACAATACCTTCATAAATGGTAAAATGAGTTACTCTAATGTGATAAGCACGTCTATACACTTACCACCTTTCAAGATTTGCCATAACCGTCTTCTAATAGTTGAATGTTTAGTTATAACATGCAGAGGTTTGTATTAAGAACAAAGGTTGAAGTTAGTTGCAGGAGACTAAAAGTACGGAAAAAAATGCAGAATTTTTATTCTCTACCTTTCTAAGAAACGCAGAATGACAAAATACGAATTAAATTACTGGAACAAGATTATTTGTGGAGAGCACAATCAGTATAGTGTGCAAACGCAAATTTTCACCACTTTCCTATTTCTTAAATGAAATTTCATAATACTTTTCTTAAGTTACACTGATTTGTTTTAAATAAAATAAAAAATATATAAATATTTATTTGTTTTTAATTAGTAGTCTATGAGTTGAATAATTAGTTAAAGAGAAACACTGATTTAAGTTTAGTTGTCTAGTGTTAAACCATAATCTGTGACTATTTGCATCTATTTGTCTGTCCAAGGACGGCCCTTACAAAAGTGGGGCTGGTGCAAAATTGATTTGAGGTGCGGAGCCTTGCAAGAAATTTCGCACATGAAAATAATGATTTACGGCATTTTGGTATTTATTACATTGCGCAACTTGGAATAGTAAAAACTTAGGAATACATGAAAATGATAAATTATTAAGTAATTTTATAAATTTTATATTTTAATCACACAAAAAAGAATAATAAAAAATAATTGCTTTAAAAACTTATTAAATACAATTTGGTACAGGACGTAGTAGGATAAGTTACAATATGCGATTTTTGTTTCACATTTTTACATGTTTTACGACAAATTCGTTGGTAAAATTATAATAATTCAGTTTTTTGGCTAATTCAGATTCTATAGATAAAATGGATAAGCAGGTAAAACGTTCATCGTTTTTGCGAGATCTTAAGTAATTTTTTTATTATTATTTTCAGTCCTGAGAAACTTCCTGCAGATTCGACAGCAATTGATAAAGTCCAATTTATTTTTAAAACAGTAACAAATTTTGGAATAATAAATTTGGAATAAATAAATATCATCTTGCAAAAACGCATTTAAGTCTTTGCAATATCTAAGTTCATTTAAGATCTTCAGTCAGTTTGTGAATATTATCCGAATTATATAAGAATCATATGACATCTCATGTTCGTGATAAATTTCAAATGTTTTCTTAAAAGAAATAACTGTCACTATCGATTATTAATACAAATTACTGGATACTGACTGGATTTCAGATTTCTTTTTCATGTCACTGGTATGATCATGAAGTCATTTCAAATCTAAAGAAAATTGTGATGCTGGGTATCACACCGATTTCTCACTTTTTAAGCGACATTCTCACCTTGTTCCTGATAGTGATTTGGAAGTAAGGTCTTTGACATGCTCTTTTAAAGCATCCCAGCGTATCTCAGAACGTTCAAATATAATATATATGCTGCGTAAAGTTCTTAAAAATCAATTTGCTAGAGAATATGATTTTGAAATGTTCCTAAGGACTAGATTCATATTATGATCTCCACAGTGCATATACTGGGCTTTGGAATTTTTTCAAGGGTAAGTGCTTGGACGCCTTTATAAATACCTCTTATAATAGTTCCATTATCATAACCATGTCCTCCACTTTCCGGCAAACCTAATTCCTCTTCTTCTAATATGCTTTCAATTTTGGTTGATAATCCTTTTTCTATCCAGACTTTAGCTGCCAAAGAAATATACTACTCTTGTATTCTCGCTTCACTTTCATCTACATTAACATACCTTAAAATAGCTGATAATTGTTCTTGCTGGCTCACATCTGGAGTATAATCTAATAAAATTGTGAAATGCATGGTTTTCTTAACTAAGTTTATTATCTGCTTTCTAACTTTTCTAACCAAAGCATAAATGAGTTCATCATGTGTTCGGTGAGATACATAGGAACGCGATGCTGATTCTACGCAACGATCTAAATGTTGTTTCATCATTGAGTCAAATTTAGCTTATAATTTTATTAGACCTAAGAAATTACCGTTGTGTGGTTTATAAAATGCGTTTCTACTTATTCTGAACGCACACTTATGTTCTGATAAATATAAAATTGCAACGAAAATTCGTTCACAAACACATTTTTAAAGTTGTACTTAGTTTTTAATAATAATTTCATGTTCTTTTAGTATAGTGTTTCCCAGCTTGAAACTCTTTTCAAGTTGTAGCAATATGTAAATAGCTTGCAAATGATGTTCTGATCTTTCATGATTTTGCGATCGCGAAATGAAATGTATCCAATCGTAAAGTTGAGTTAAACGCAAAGAATTAGTATTTGAAGAGAAAAACTTACACCCACTTTAAGTAGAGCAACCATCTTCGTTATTTACTCTCCCCATTCATTAATTATCTTAAATAATAATTTTCAGAGAAACTTCTGTTATTTTTGTCTTTTAAAAAATTGTAATTTTTTATTTGTGTCTCTCTATTTTGTCTTATAAAAATTCTAAATTTATCTGTTATAATATCCTGCCAAGTACCAGGATCATTGTTGTCGATATTTCCATCCTCCTCACTTTGTTGATTCTGTTGAAGCTGCGATCTTCGGAATAATTCGTCTCCTTTGTTCGATACCGAAAAAAGTCCTGTGTCTTTATGTTACCCACTGCTTCATAATTATCTTCATTTTCCATATAACCTCTTTCCACTTCGTTATGACGAGAGTTGACTTTATGGTGATCAGGATCGTTTCCTTGAATTTGGTCTTCGAGCCACTGTGAATTGGGCGTTTCTGTTGCACATTTTCGGTTATTTAAAATTTTGTAAGTGAATTCCTCTGTTTATCCTCAATTTCTTCTCTTTTTCTTTTTTGCTTCAATTTTTCAGAGCCACGTATATATTTTCTTTCTACCTCACTATGTCTACTATTCATGTTACAAAATTATTTGAAAACAATATTATAAAAAAACGCATATTCACTTTTTAGTAGTATTATTACAGCAAATAATAAAACCCCTAGTCTAATTTGCTGGCTTACACAATTTTAAAACTCAATCTTTATGCATTAATTTTTACACATATTAAATATTTATTTACCAACAATTTATATATTTTTAAAAGATAAATTTAATTAAAATATGTAATGTATTAACCCTTACAATGCAAAATTTATTTTCCAACAGAACTTGCTCAAATATATCTAAATGCCTAAAGAAAATAGGAAATATAATTTAAATAAAAATTTTGATAATTAAAATAATATTTAACTTTAATAAAACTAATAAAAGAAACTTTAATTGCCAAATTGCTGAAAACATTAACTTCTTTGAAGTCAATTTTATAAATATTTATTAAATAGCCATATGTATTTCAAAATTATAGTTTAAAAGCTTTTCTGAATTGGTAGATTCAAACTGAAAACATTGGAATTCATAGATGAGAAAAAATTATTAATTTAAAGTGAAAAAATTGACAGAAACTAGATTTCGTAAAATTGAATTTTTGTTCTCGTTTGTCGTTAACCAGATGAAAATATAAGAAAGCATTATTATTTCGTTTATTAATTTTTGGTAATTTTTGCCTGAGTGCATTTACAACTCTTTTAAAAACCTCTTTCTCTCTTTATTATAATTTATGTGTTTAATATGGAATAATTATATTTGGTTCCCAGAGGGACGGCAGGAATTTTCCAAAGGTGGGGTGCAATATATCTCCGACGAAGGCTTTAGCTTCAAAATAGCGCACTTAATTATTTCTATTCTTAAGTAAAAAGTAATTCGTTTTTATTACTATTTCAATTATAATTAATAATTATTTAAAATAATGAATAATAGGACGTCGGGGTCGTAAGAATTCCCTAACGAATTAACGAGCAATAATATATAAAGAATTACAAACACAAATCTCACAACAAATGAAGTGTATCGCATTGATATTAGAAGCAATTATTATCTAAATCTCGTAATGAATCAAAATAATATTCAAAACAAGTGAAAATTATTATGAACTTGTTATTAAGCATATATATATATATATATATATATATATATATATATATATATACATCTATATAATACAGTAAAATTTATAAATCATTTAGTAACTTGAACCCATTAAAAACCAAAAATATAAGGGATGAATATTTGAATTATAGAACTATAGGAATTGAATATATGAACTATAGGAATTGCTTATTTGAATCTATGTAACATTAATTTACAGCAAAATTGGCAAAGATGGTCTTAGTTTTTGAAAAACCGAGGTTTGCGTTCACGCAACGTCAGTGGAATAAGAGTACGGATTTTAAGGGAGTACTGATTTTTGGAGAGTTGAATGCTTGAAAACTATTTCAGTTTGATGTGTTTCGTAAAGCTATAAGCCACTTAACAGGAAATTAATTTATTATCAAATTCTAAAATATTTTTCTTTTAAAAATAACTGATTATTGGCAGTAAATAGTTTCTAGCACGGAAAGTATCACTACAATCATGAAATACACTATGTTACAAACTTTGCGTCGATAAGCAGTCAAACTATGCTTATAATGCAGTCCACTATTGACTTCGGACTTTATTAAGAAAGGTCCAACTTCTCCATATAATGGCTTTTGAATACTGAACATACTTCGTCTTCCTGTTGCTGATCTATATCTGGATAAATATCAATTTCCCTTTCAGAGGGAGTTTGCAAAAGAAATAATGTAAATTCACGTCTAAAATACAATGGGATATTTTACTTTCAGTAATAGATGATCTTAATATTTCCGTCTCATTTGTCAAGGTTACATCAAAGTAATTAGTAAATATTGCAATTTCTATATTTTTCCGCGGATACCTATCCTGTAATTGGCTGCTAAATTGTCACATAAATAAACTCCACCCACTTTTGTGTTATACTGTTCAATAGGGCGAGATTCTGCGACAAAAAAGTTTTTCAACAACGTTCTTGAATAATGGGCATGCAGCAATGTAAAGCATTATTACGATTATTCAAACTATTATCATTTCTTCTTCTTCTCCACCAACTTTTGCATTTTATAGAGAAACAACAAAATCGATTTCATTCTTTTCATCATCATCAAAATATCATTGAAGAGTATCTTCTAATGTAAAATATGTGCATTTCTGTGCTTGCCGAAAGAGAACAATTACCTCAGTGTCTTATGGTGAGAGTACGATGCTGAAGTACTCTTCGTACTAGAAAGATAATGGAATAAAAAGTTAAAACTAAAAGAAATTGACTAAAAGGATAAAACTAAAAATATAGCCTCCCGATTTACAAATTTATTTAAATTTATACACAACCTACTCACAGTTTTGGTTTTAGGATATTTAAATTGAAACAATCTTCAAAATGCTTCGTATATTTTAAAACTTATCCAAATAATTTCGATATAGTTTCTGAAAATTATAAAAGGTACGAAATAATTAACTTTTTATAATGAAAAATGCCCAGAGTAAAAGAGTAGAAAATAGAAATTGTCTATTGCTAACAAAAAAAATATTTTATATGAAATGTATACGATAATAACAAATAGGTGGTAATATATTGAAATACAAATAGGTAATATATTGAAATACAGAAAGAAAGTGGAAACTACATTGTTTATAGAATTGATAACCTATTATTAAATTAAAATTTCCTTTTGGGAAATGCAAAAGAAAAAGTTGTTTAGAATACCTTCTTATAAAATTCATAATAAACATGCATACCAGTGTGCTGGAATAGTGCTTATTCTTAAAAATCACTTTTAATAGGATGATATAGGCTTAAAATTTTAATCAGTTTGTATTTTCGTAGTTAAATCTTATATGGAATATATGAGATCCGATTCTTATGTAGGCCGATGATTATGAGTGTACCTTCTGGCATTAGTGGAAGTAAATACTAAAACCAAAAATTTTAAGAAAATCAGCAAATTTTGATATTTTTCCTTCAAAGAAAATTGCTCATTTTTTTTAAAAAAAGTGGAATAAAATATATAGAAAATTTACGAAAGGACAAAATAATTATTTTGCGTTTTAAATGAAGTTAAAGTTGTTTCTTTATCTAAAAGTTGTGATACCTTTAATGAAAGAAATTTCGAAATTTATCTTTTATTTTTTTTCCATTAGAAACAGAGAAGATAATCAAGAAAAATAACTTCGAATTCATCCTCTTTCTCGTTAGTTTATAGGGCCTTCGGAAACGAGTATTCAACGTCCATGACCCCATTCCAACAAACTACCGCCGTAATTGCGGGCTTAGAGAAGGATTCTTTTATTATTAGTTACATTAACGTCCCGTTGTAACACTATTTTGG